>JBBPBX010025033.1:20846-39203 GCA_038048925.1 Garcialebias charrua | reverse complement strand
CCCATCACTATGTGTGCTGTTTTAGCAACGATTTTACTCAATCCTGCTGCCATTTGTGTACATGGTGGATGACGTTTTTCAGTACTATCCAGCAGAATGCTGGTGTACATCAGTATCTGTCGATTCCCCCCCTTTTTCTGAAACAAAATGCCATTAATGGTGTTTTTTGCTTCAGAAACATCAAGGTAAAAAGGTGAGGTGTAATCAGGTAGGGCTAAATCAGTAGCCCGAGTCAAAAGTTGTTTGAGAGTTATGAAAGACTGTTCTGCTTCAAGACTCCAAACGAGTTTGGACTTTAATTTTCTCATCCCCTGTTCCTTAACCATGTTTCGAAGAGAAGTAGTGAGTTCACTGTAATCAGGTATATAATGTCTGCTATACCCCGTCAACCCCAGAAAAGACAACATTTCCTGTACCGTGCTAGGCTTTGGGTGATTCAAAATGGAAACTCTGTGCTCAGGAGAAAGCGTTGTTCCTCGAGCTGAGACTAACCGTCCCAAGAAGGATACCTGGGTGCGGACGGCTTGAAGTTTTGTTTTGCTCACTTTGAAACCCGCATCATGAAGAAGAAGAAGAATGTCATGGGTGGCTTTGAGACAGTCTTCAGGTGATTCTGATGCTATCAATAAATCGTCCACATATTGAAGCAAAGTGGTGCCTTCAGGAAGAGGAAGTTGAACCAACAGGTCTTTTAGTACCTGATTGAATATTCCAGGGGACAATGCAAGCCCCTGAGGGAGACGCGTGTATCGGTACTGTTGGCCATTAAAAGTGAAAGAGAAAATGTCTCGTACATCATTTGACAAAGGGAGACAAAAGAATGCATTAGCCAAGTCAATGCAAGTGAACCATTTCTGTTTTGGATTCAAGTTTGTTAACGCCACGTATGGATTTGGAACAGGGCAGGTGGGAGTCTTAAGGATTGCATTAATTGACCTAAGGTCATGCACCATTCTGTACTTTCCTGTACCTGCTTTCTCGACTGGCAAAATGGGAGTATTCCACTGTGAATTAGACGGTTCTAATACTCCTGCATTTAATAACCCCCAAACCGTATTGCTCAGCCCCTCTGCGGCTTCTGGCTTATGTGAGTATTGATACAACCATATTGGCTCAGTGGAGAGAAGTTCAAAAGTGATGGGATCACAGTTTACTAATCCCACATCCTCTGGACCTTGAGACCAAAGGGATTGTGGGAGCGTATCAAGCATAGCAGGGACCTCGGTGTGATCAGTCTTTTCCCTGCCATGTTCTCTTGAAATAAGTTCATGATCTAATTTTCCCAAATCCTGAGCTGAAACATCAATAATATAGCAATCTGTTGATGGTGAAAAAGCAACTGATGGAAGCTGTGTGGGACACCAATCAAGTGCGTCCATGACTGTTTTTACCATGGGTCCTAAATCCTTAGCCTGGTGTGAAGGCGAAAGAGCAAGTGAAACATGTGGTGCTGCTTCAGATGACATCCTATACCATTCAAGTTGAGATGGTGATAGGGTGACATGTGAGGCCACCCCCTGAGGACCTACAATGATCTTATCTGAGGTCAAAAGCCACTCAGTATCTTGCAAAGTAGAGGCAAAATGCTCTCTAAAACAATCATCAGAGTCACGGTCATACAAGAGTGTCAGATGTAAAGGATCTGGAGTGGGAACATAGGGTCGCAGAGCATCAAGCCACGGCTTCCAAGACAAGTACGCAGAGTAGATGCCCAGTTGCTGTGTGGTTTCAGGGCGTAGCAAGGCCCAGTAGATGTCAGCGACCTCCTCCTGCGTTGGTTTGAGTAGACATTGTGAGGCTGGAGAGGAAGATGATTGTGAACAAGTCCAACAAGTCCCATTTGGCAGAGTGACCTTCAGCCCAGTTGGTTCACACAAAATGGTTGCCCCCATCTTTTTCAGCAAGTCTCTACCCAGCAGGTTTACCGGTACATCCTTGGACAGAACAAAAGGATGAGTCAAAGTCTGCGGTCCTGCTGTAATCAGGAGAGGTTCAGTTAAAGGCAGTTTTTGTTGCACCCCAGAGAAGCCTACCACTGACACAGTGTCAGATGTGGCGTGTTCAGAAAAGTCCAGGTCATTCAACGTGGAGTATGTGGCACCTGTGTCCACTAAGAAGGACAAGTCTTTGTTCATGACCTTCATCCGTATCATAGGGTCTGCACCTCCCCCTATGGACTGGTTTCTCTGTGGGGTGTGTCATTGCTGGTAAGAAGAGTTGGACCCTGAGTCTTGGGCCCACTCTCTTTGTAGAGCCGGGTGCTGGCCAGCTGGAGCCATCTGTGAGTTGGGAGCTGAGTGAAGGCGTCCTTCCCTCTGTGACTGTGCTTGTTTATGGTAACAGTCACGGGCCCAATGTCCTGGCTTTTGACAAAAATGGCAGACGTCTTGTGCTCTGTTTCCCTGCAGGTTACCTCGGCTATAGCCCCTGCCCCGAGCTCTTCCTCCTCTCCTCCACTGCCCTCTGACCGGACCCTGAGATGACGTATTATAATATGGCTGGGGTGCTGTGTGCTGCTGTGGGATGGTAATCATACCTTCCTTCCCAGCAACCATCTGTTTGGACTCTCTCTTTGATTGCACCACATCTCTAACTTGCTTTAGTTGTAATTTCAGCAGCTGAGTTTGCATGTCTTTTAAATCAGCTGAACTTTTTACTTCCTCATCTGCTGCTTCCTGCAGATGATGAATTAAGTGACGTTCCCATTTCTCTGCATCAGCAGTGGGGAGGTCAGGGTTTGCTTTCATTGCTTTACTGACGGCTGCTGGAACACCATCAAGGATAGCTTGTCTAAAGAAGTACCTCTGTCCCGCACCTTGTCCGTGACAGTGGGTTCTATCGTGCCACTCTTGTTTACACTGATCTAAATAAGCTGTTGGATTCTGCCCAGGTTTCCAATGAAACTTAGGCACCCCTGAACCCTCTGGGAGCGGGTAAGCCTCTCTAAGGGCTCCTGCAAACCTATGTAAGTGATTTGTCATGGGTTCTGAGTCGAGAACTGTGCGATTCCAACCTGCTGCCCGTTCCAATTCATCCATCCTGGTGGATGTTACACATCTTCCCAATAAAGCTCTCACATCCCCTACTGCCAATGTGATACCCTTAGTGAGGCTGTCTACTACGTTCAACCATTTACTACCCCCCTCTGTTAGCGGGGGCAATTTCTCCACCAAGGCCTGAATGTCTCCCAAAGCAAAAGGTTTGTACCTGACTTGTGTACCTGCTTGGAGCAAGGGATAGCTGCTGCTGGAAAGAGGACAATTCTCAAACCCTTGCGTTTCCTCGTGCTCCATAAGACTGGATGTACTTGGGTGTGTTGTCACAGGAAGTGGTGTACTGGGTGTGGTGGTGTAGAGGGGAAGTGGCGTACTGGTGGTCCCCATCCGATTGGATGGAAGAGGAAGAGATGTTATAACATCTGAAGTGATCCGAAGAGGGCCTTCGGCCAAGGAGAGATTCCTGGGCCTTGATGTGTTGTGGGGTGTCAGATTTAACATCCTGTCAGTTAATTCAGGCCTGTTTCCCCATCCGGGTGCGTCAGGGGGAACATATCCTTGCCCTGATGTCTCACTTGAGGTGAGCGAGAGGGGCCCTGGGGTACCCGGATGGTAAAACACCGCCTGTGACATTGGTGGTGTTATGGAGCTGGCAGCTACCTTTTGGGACCCATGTGTGTTCATAAAATCTCTGAAATCTGATGCACTTGCTGATCCCACCTCATTCTTAGTAACCAGATTCTCTGATGTTATGGAATTCTCTCGTTCCAAGGTGGAGGGAGCTTCCTCTATTTTTATTTTACCTCCCTCTATCTGATATACCGGGTACATGCTCTTTACCGGTGGGGCTGACGAGATGCCGCTGTTAGAATAGGGCGGAGGCTCAAGACTTCCTGTTTTCTCACTCTTATCCATAGTCAGCAAATGAAACACCCCCTGTGCTATCAGAACTAGTTTAAACCACTCTTTACAACTGCTATCTGCTGCAGTCAACAATTTTCGATATTTCCCCTTTTTTAGGGCATTGGCTTCCTTCTTTTGTTTCTCGAAACCTTCTATTTCTTCCTTACACTTCCTTATTTTTTCCCAAATTAAACTCACCACATTACTTTTGCCCATTTTGTCATTTATTTCTTCTACTTTCTTTAAAAGCTGTTTTTCCTGTTTTTTGTCTTGCACTGACATGGTTATTGCTCGAATTATAATCTTTATTTGTTCTTCTATTGGTTTAAATGATGCGCTCTCGCACTTCTGGCTAAAGCTGCCTTCCATCTCAGTTTTTATGTCTTGGTCCATTCTCACAGTTAAGCATGCACACACCACACCCTATTACTCTTTATTGTCACAGGAACCAGGACTCAGTGAATACACGGGTGCCTCCCACACTGGAAGTGTCAGTCCAGACTGCGCGTTCCTTATGGCAAGGCAGCCCGTCTGAATCTTTTCCCGTGTACCCCTCCGGAACTCTTTTTCTTTTCTTTAGCTCACACACACACGTTGGCCTTATAGTTCAACAAGACAGACAACATACAAGACTGACCAGCTTGCGCTGACCTTATGATTCACAGGACAAACAACATACAAGAGGACCAACCCAACAGGCACGCGAGACTCTGACACCAGAAAAACTTCAGCAATTAAAAAAAGATTTTTTTTAGAACCTTTTAAGTGAACCATAAGATTGGTATGTGTGTTGACTCCTCACGTAAGAAACCTCATTAATTTAGAACATGAAAAAGATTTAGTATTCTGTGACTAATTTATTCTATTTTATTTAACTGGTCCAAGTTTGGAACTCTTATCGGATTATTTTATCAGCGAATGTTAGCGCATTTATTTCAAACTCTCACCCCAGTCCCGCACTTTACTTATTTAGTCTCAAATTATAAGTAAGTCTAAATTGTCACTGTTTTAAGCTAGCCACTAACCTAGCAAGTTTACAGTTTAACTTGGTCTTCAGAGTTACAGGAAACAGCGGCGGATAAATTATTTATTTATCCTAAAACCCCGAATCCCTCTGTTCCAGAAGCCCGTCGGCTTTTGGGAGGCGCGACCACTGCGTGTTTTTACCTGGGACTTGGGTATTATTATTTTACTTTACGTATACATACACTTACTCGTTTTACTTCCTTATTTTGGAGTCCAACACACTGAATTTAAATTTGCCTATAAAATTCCAATCACAGATTTCGTTTAAACAGGAATCTGCCTACCTTTTTTGTTGAGGTGACCGGTCACTGATCAGTGTTCTGGACTCGTGCTGTCCCTTCCTGTCCGCGTGCAACCAATCTCGGTGGGACCTCCAAAATTGTTGGCGTTGCTCTTTATTCGCCCAGAGCTCGTTGTTTGGTTTCACTTTGGATAGAAAAGAGATACACTGAAAAACGACAGACGCGCACTTTAAAGTTCCAAAACCAGTTTTAATTATTCATAAGTTTAAAAGTCACAGAATACATTTGTTATATTTTATAAGCCATATATATGATCCAAATGAGAAGACAGAGAGAGAGAGAGAGAGAGAGAGAGAGAGAGAGAGAGAGAGAGAGAGAGAAAACAATTAGAACATGAATGCGCATTCAAGGAGACAAGGCCATACAACCTGAAAGTTACTCCCCCGTGGCTTCTTCCTGCGTTGTCTGATGGAGGAGGGGAAACCTATACTTTTATACTCTTTCTGTGGGGTGTTTCCTACTCTCAACCAATAAGAGAAGTTCTGCTTTGTTTTCTTGTAGGGTGTTGCCTGCTTTAACCAATAAGAGCAGTTTTGCTTTGTTCTCTTGTAGGGTGTTTTGTTTTCTTGTAGGGTGTTGCCTGCTTTAACCAATAAGAGCAGTTTTGCTTTGTTCTCTTGTAGGGTGTTTTGTTTTCTTGTAGGGTGTTGCCTGCTTCTCAACTGATAAGAGGAGTTTTGTTTCAGAGACTGTTGCCTCTCCTCAACTACCAGAAGCTTCTATCTTAAAAACAGGAATTTTCCATTGCTTGTTTCAGCTTACAGAGTTGTGTTTTAAGAGGGAATGATAATATTCATTCATTCATTCAACCTTTATTTATACAGGCTAGCCTCAGCATAGTTCTATATGTTACACAGTTCTATATGTTAATCTGTTTGAAACTAATACACCACTATTAATACACAAGTGTTTTATAATCCAGGTATTTAACTGTTTTACAAATGTTTATGCAATCATGTCTTATTTTGTCTTTAAAGTAGCTTACACAACATTATAAATCTACACACTTTTAGATCCAAAAAATAAAACAGGTTCAGGGAATAGATGCACTTTGTCCCTGACCTGATCCACACAGGCCACCACACATAGATTAAGCTGTTCTGATCCCTCTCTGGCTAAGCAAACATGCAGACCCAGAGAGGCCAGGACAGACACAATGGTCATTTGAGTAGCATTAGGACAGAACTGTGTTCATGCTCACAATTCTCTGTTTAACCTGTACCTGTGTCTTTTTAATAAATCTTTATCACTCTACAGAAATGAAAACACGAAGACAAAAATAAATTTTATTTCACAACACAGTGCAACATACTTGCTATGGGAACGTAATCCATTCACGCCCTTGAAATGCTCAGCAAAGTGCATGTGAGAACATACGTCCTAAAAGACAAGCATCTCCCAGCTACTTTCTGCAGGGAATGCAGAAAGCACATGCTAAGAGGAAAAACTGACAAATGCAAGAAACACCAACGTGATGTTTCCACTAGGCATATATATGTATACACCAACTAGAGACAGCTTAAGCGTGCTCCATCAGTGTGAATACTTATCATCCCCTTTTCCCAATGGAACATCCTGAGAAACAGGAGGAAAAATTGACCCACCACGTCACAAGAAATTGGGTGACAGATGTAGAGGTCGAAAAGCCAAGCCAAGCACAGGGTAACCTCTCAGGTCCTTGTTAACTTTGTTCTTAATGTTGTTGTTGTTTGTTTTGGGAGAAAGCAACCAAAGCCTTAGGCTCTCAGCCAGATCCCTTCAGAGGCCAGGCTGAAAATTTCCATAACTCTGGACGTGGGTGTAGAAGCTGCCCATGCACCTGAGTCAGTAGGTCCCTGTGAGAAGGCATTTGCCATGGTATCCTAGATAGCATTGCAATCAGCTCCGGGAACCATGTTTTCTGTGGCCACCTGGGGGCTATGAGAATCAAGGAGAGAGCTCCCTGACATACCCGTTCCAATGTTGCCCCGATCAGAGGGACAGGTGGAAAGGCATAGTAGAGCACCCCTGCAGGCCAATCATGTGCCAGAGCATCCATACCCAATGGAGCGTCTGCTTCCTTCAAGGAGAAGTAGAAGTCACAGTGTGAGCTAGCCCTGCAGGCAAACAGGTCCACAGAGGCTTTCCCAAATCGTGACCAGACCTGTTCCACAATCCGTAGGTTCAGGCTCCATTCTGACGCCAAAAGAGGTCCTCTTGAAAGGGCGTCCACTCCATAATTTTGTTCACGAGGGACATGAGTCACCCTAAGTGACAAGATTCTTGGAGCACACCATGTGAGCATCCTCTGTGCCAGTCCTAGGAGGGCCCGGGACCTTGTCCCTCCCTCTCTGTTGATGAAGGACATTGTGTTCCTGTTATCTGATTTCACCAGGATGTGTTGCCCAGCAATCAGACCTTTGTTGAAGAAGTATTTTAAAGAGGACCACACATGCAAAATTCACTTTTTAATGTTTTTTTTACTCAACTTTGGGTATTTACTTCATAAAAAAACAGTCCTAAGGCCAAAAAAATGCACCCAGTGGTTTATTTACTCTAAGTAGATTTATTTTACTGTGATAATTTAGGTTTCGTTTTGAAAACAATCGCGCTTGTGACGTCACAAGCGCTAGGACAACCCACCACAACCTGAGTCCAGCCCCTCACCTAGCAACCCCTGGTTAGGCTCAACCCACTTCTGTATTAAACACATGACTGTTGTTTTTCATGATTTCATCTCATCTTTTGTTTATATGTTCTTAATTTCATGTGTACAGCACTTTGTTGCAGCTGTGTTTTTTTTAATGGCTTTATAAATAAAGTATAATTGTTATTTTTATGTTTTAGTTCAATTTTTTGTGTATTTGTGATCGCTCCCAACGTGCAGCCGGCAAAAATTAAACGAGCAGACCCCCGGCCTAGGGACCGGCGGCATTGGGACCCTCTTCTGGCGCGATGGAGCGGAGCTTCAACTGTACAACCTCGCAGCAGCATCGCAGCAGCCTCGCAGCAGCGAGGACCTTCTCCTTACGGATGAATTTACGGGAGATACTTGGTGAACTTTGTGTTGTCTTGACTGGAACAGCGATAACTCCCAAAATCGCCGCGTGCAACGAGCGGAGCTGGCGAACACCGGAAGAGGAACAAGCTAACATTAGCATCGGATTCGGGTGGTCTCATGCTAAAAGGAGCAGCAAATTGCGGCGCGCTCAGACGGGTTTCGGTAAGTTATCTTAAGCTAGCACTAACAGTAAGTCAAATGAGTAATAAAAAAAGAGCTAATTTTAAAACAACAACACATTACAGATACTGGCTGTTACAGAGGGCGTAAACAGATCTTTGAAGGGCGTGGACTTCAGAACTCAGTATCAGAAACCGGTCGTTCAAAACGAAAGTTAAAAATGGCAGAATTAAAAAGGGTATAATTAATTATCTAAGAATTATTTTGTGTATTAAAATGAATTAATATTGTCAAGATAGCACACAGACATAACATAAAAATTTTAAAGACTTATATGTGGTCTCCTTTAATGACAGAAATACGGCCAACAACTCCTGGAAGTTGATATGTAATCTTCAAAAAGGCGTTCAATACAAGATCAACTGGACTTTATTTGTTGCAGAAAACGTTTCGACTCCTATCCAGGAGGCTTTTTCAATTCAATTCAATGAAACAAACTGTGAGAGTTTGGAGTTATAACAGAACCACGCACCATCATATGTAAATTGCAAGCTGAGGTAACACATACATGTAAATTGACAGATCACACCTTAACAGTAGGGGGTTCCCTTGAGGTCTCTGACAGAAGACACAACACTGTATGTAAATTGACAAAAAACACCTCCCAACCAACAACAGAGGCTTCTCAAAGAAATTTGTTAGTCTAATTTACAGACAAGGCACCTCTGCTCCCATCCGGTGTAAAATGTTTCGGAATCAATCCCAAAACTGAGTTATAAGTCTTGGAAAGTTGAAATCTCAGACCTCCTTCTCTGTTAAGAGAAGGTTTTTCTCTCTTAACATAAACAGCTTCCTTCACACCCCTCTCAAACCATCTGTGCTCTCGGTCCAACCAACCCTCACTTTCCAACCCCCTGTGAGGAGCCCCAAAGCGCTTTACAATACCAACCATCCACCCATTCATACACGCATTCATACACCGGTAGTGGCGACTGCCATGCAAGGCGCCTTCCAGTCCTACCGGGAGCAACTCTGTGTTAAGTGTCTTGCCCAGGGACACAACGACACATGGTGTGGGGAACCGGGATTCGAACCTCCAACCTTCCGATCGGGGGACGACTGCCATTACCACTACGCCACGGCCGCCCCACATTTTTGCACATTTTCGCAAAATTTGCACATTCTGGTCCTCAAATGAGTGTCCCTTGTCCGTGAGGTGGAGGTGAACAGCTGAGTTTTGTCCATCGGAGGTTGCTCTCCTGTGTTGGGACATTCTTTTGTGGATGGGATGCTTAGTTTATCCAATGTAGCGGTCTGAGCAGACCTCGCTGCACTGGACTACGTAAACCACACCACTCTGTTTGTGTGTTGGGGTTTTGTCCTTAGGGTGGACCAGCCTCTGTCTGAGAGTCCTACTGGGTTTGAAATGTACTGGGATGTTGTGTTTGTTGAAAATCCTTCTGAAATTCTCTGAGACTCCAGCAACATAAGGAATGACAATGTTTTTCCGTCTGTTAGACTTTTTCTGTTCATTATTGTGTTTAGCAGATTTCCTTGCTGACTTGACAAAAGCCCAGTTGGGATATCCACATGTTTGCAGAGATTTGTTGATGTGTTTCTGTTCCTTTTCCTTCCCTTCTGTCCTTGTGGGGATGTGTTCTGCCCGATGCTGTAAAGTTCTGATGACAGAAAGTTTGTGCTCCAGTGGATGGTGAGAGTCAAACAGGAGATATTGGTCTGTGTGGGTTGGTTTTCTGTAAACTTCAATGTTGAGACTGTCATCTCCCTCCATATGCACCAAACAGTCCAAAAAAGGCAGCTTATTGTCGTTAGCATCCTCTCTGGTGAACTTGATGTTGTTGTCAACTGAGTTAATGTGTTTGGTGAACGTTTCCACCTCCCTGGCTTGGATTTTGACACAGGTATCATCCACATATCTGAACCAATGGCTTGGAGTTGTCCCCTCATATGAGTTTAGGGCTCTCTGTTCCATTTCCTCCATGTAAAGATTAGCAACAATGGGTGACACTGGAGATCCCATGGCACAGCCGTGCTTCTGTCTGTAAAATCTGTCATTGAACTTGAAATAAGTGGTGGAGAGGTAGAGATCCAGCAGGGTGCGGATGTGGTCTGGGGTTAAGTTGGTCCTTTTGTCCAAATCCTTGTCTTGTAGAAGTCGTTTTTTGACAGTTTCTATTGCTTCAGAAATGGGTATGCAAGTGAACAGAGAAGTCCACGTTGTCGGGCTCCGGTTCAGGAGCGAGCACTTTAGTGCGACATGCGACCTTCAGCGCCGCATTTCTAGCCATGGATTTAGCCAACGCGTCAGCCCGTCGTTTCATCACTACTGCCGACATTCGACGGCAGTGAGAGCAGGAGTCGGGGAATTCCAGCGCTTTCCTTGCGTGCAGAATCCCTAGGCAGACAGGACAGGCCTTGTGGGTGTCCGTCGCCGAGAGGGAGTAGCCGCAGCCGCTGGGGCATGGGCGCGAGCGAGGACTCGTCGTCTTGGTTTTCCTCCTCCTTGTCCTCCGTTTTCCCTTCTCGGGAGCCATGTCCGGCGAGAAGCGTCGAAGTTGTTCCTAGTTTTCTTCTGTTTGAAGCCGTCTTCTCTGTTGTCTTGCTTTCGCTGGTTAGCCTGCTAATGATAGCAGGAGGTTGTGACGCAGTTAGCGCCGTCGAGCGAAAAGCTGCGGAAAGAAGAAAACTTCGAAGGTGAGTAGAAAAATGCTGGACCAGCTTTCGCCAGTCCAGCAATACGCAGGAAAATTTCTATGTACGCTCAGTGTAGGGAGCAAGCTCATCTCAGTCGAGCGATGCGACAACAGAGAAGTCCCACGAAGTTCAGGTGTTAAGCGAGGTGAAGGGCAAAAAAGAGAAAGATGGAGGGGCGCAAGCCGCTTAAGTACCCAGAGGGCGGGGCCTCTGGCGCGGCGGTGATGCCCCTAGCCGTAAAGGCGTGGGTATATTCCTTCAGGTAATCGCGCGGGGCGCAATTCCCATAGCAAGTATGTTGCACCGAGAGACCGACTGAAAGGGACCAGAATTTGAATTGCTCAGACAATGTGTATTCACATAATTTGAAGTTAAATCCATTGGTTTAGAAATGAAGCAACATGGTGCCACGGTTGGTAGAGCTGCCACCTATCAGAGCAAAGAGGTCATTGGTCCAAATCCCTGCCCGGGACTTTTCTGGGTGCAGTTTGCATGTTTTTTCCGTGCATGTGTGGTTTTCTCCAGGTACTCCGGTTTCCTCCCAAAGACCAAAAATATGCATGTTAGATTGATTGGTGACTCTAAATTGTTCCTAGGTTAGAGTGAATGGTGTTTGTCTTGTCTCTGTGATGCTTGGAGACCTGTGCTGAGTATACCCCGCCTCTCGCACTGTGATGGCTGGACATGGGCACCAGTAAACCCGACAACCCGAAAAGGAAGAAGCAGAAAAAAATAATGGATGGATGGATGGGTTGGTGGATGTATGGATGTATGTGTACTGTATCATATCTGTCAAGTTTCCCGTTTTGGCCGGGAAACTACCGTATTTTACCCCTCTTTCCCGTCGTCATCCCGAATTATTATTTTCCCGGAAATCTCCCGTATTATAATATTATAAAAAATAAAAAAAAAAACATTCCGGTGCCTCTGTCACTAGCCTCACGAGAACTGCCACCTACAGTAGCCTCGGTGGCAGTTCTCGCGATGTTAGGGCTGGCGCGGTCGAGAACAAACCCGGAAAAACACAGAGATGGATGTAACGAGAAGTAACAAGAGAGGACGCGTCCCTGCCAAAAAAGTTAAGACTTTGTGTAAATATGTTGAAAAATGGGACAGCGAATTTACTTTCCTAAAGTTTATTACGCGTTTTTTAAGATTTTGTGGTGAGATGGTGTTCCACTTCCCCCTCCCTTCTACTCTGAGCACCTGGTGCTGATGCGCATCAGGTGCAATTAGATGAGCACCAATGATTAGTGGGCGGGGCAGACTCCCTTATAGCTGGTTAGGCTGCTATGGGGTGCGTGTGTCTTGTTTCCCTCCCTGCTGCTCTAGTGGCTGCTTCATCCTGCTGGTGCTCTGGGTCTGCTTGTCTGAGATCCGTTGCTCTGCTGGCATTGCCGGCTGGGTGGGGGTTTGTTGTGGCGTGCGGTTGGGCCCTCGCCTGCTGACCTGCTCCCTCCCAGGTTTGGCTGTGTTCACCTCTGGGTAAGTACACTGTAAACCCTAATAAGTTCACAGAACTCAAAAGTTTTTTTGTAACAGATTACATAATAAAAATTGAGTGATGTTTTTAAAAATTTTAAGTTTACACAAACTAAAAATTGCATGTGCAGTTGTCTTAAATTATCTCAACATTAACTTATAAATTTTGATTTTTCTCAACTTATAATTAGGGAGTACTTCACATAAAATTTTCAATATTTTCAGCTCATATATACTTGAAATACACTCAAATTTTTTATAATTTTCAACTCAAATACGGCTTGAAATAAACTTAAAATTTTCTATATTACTCAGCTCATAATCTGGGAAATATGCCCTCAAAATTGACCCAATAAAGAAATACTCACAATTTTTAACAAATTATTTTATTAAATATATATACAGTATATATATATATTCCAAACAAAGTGCTTGTCATAAATTAAAAAACGAAAAAGGAGATGGCTCCAGCACCTTAAGAGAAAAACTCAAAGGATTAAAACTCTAGCTTATAAATATAATCCATCCTCAACAACAACAATTACAATGTGCTGCCATTTAACAATGTTTAAAAACATTTAGGCACTTAAGGAAACTTTTTAAAAAACCACATTAAAATAAAGTACTGTAGTTGTTGTGCCTTACTTCAACTGGCAACATCAGGTACTGCATCAAGGTAGGCGTTAGGCAACAGAACCTTAAACGTGTATAGTGCATGAATTGAACAGTCGTTTCCCACAAGTTATTTTAGTGCATAAACTTTGAGCAATACGCCAGTGCGGTTATATTTATGTATTAACAAGTATAAGTATTATCCATCCTCAACAACAACAACATTTACAATGTGCTGCCATTTAACACTGTTTAAAAACATTAAAGCACTTAAGGAAACTTAAAAATAAAGTACTGTACTGTAGTTCTTTCAACTGTGCCTTACGTCAACTGGCAACATCAGGTACTGCATCAAGGTAGGCATTAACAGAACCTTAAAGATCCACTGACATCATCTTTGAACTTTGCATAAAATGTCACAAGATATATATCTTGTATCATTCAACTATGTTCGTTTTTGCAAACGCCTCTGTTTGTTGGTTGGGAGTTGTTTTTTGTCAATTTACATACAGTGTTGTGTCTTCTGTCAGAGACCTCAAGGGAACCCCCTACTGTTAAGGTGTGATCTGTCAATTTACATGTATGTGTTACCTCAGCTTGAAATTTACATATGATGGTGCGTGGTTCTGTTATAACTCCAAACTTCTCACAGTTGTTCATGGAATTGAGAAAGCCTCCCGGATGGGAGTCGAAACGTTTTCTGTTACAAATAAAGTCCAGTTGATCTTGTATTGAACGCCTTTTTGATTTGTCATGACAAATACATTTTTATCTTGGTTAATGTCAAGTTGTCATGACAAAGATATTTCCAGTGGTGGGCAACGCTAATCAAAAAATTAGTTCCACAATTTCTAAAACGCTTATTAATTTTTTTAGGTCCACAATTTCAAAAGCACAAATGTCTTATGAAAATTAGGGGAAGCTAATCTAATCCGCTATTTATATTCGACAATTGGTAGCCGGCAGCGTTATGCAATATTTGCACTACACTGCCAACTGAAAAGTAACTAAAATGATCCTAAAAGGATGAAATTACAAAAATCAAAGGATTTATTTAATACTTTACGTACATATATTCTATTCGGCCACGAAATTAACAAAAAAGAGAATGATCTTTTAATCCCTAAAACCACTTTTAAATCTCAAATACACGGGTGTGTCGCCACCGCATTTATACATAAAAGTAACCAAAATACATAAAACTAACGACTCACCGTCGAGTGGTCGACACAAAACACACAATAAAATCCTCCGGCCGCGTTAATTTGGCTTGAAACAGCGGGGTTCTCTGCGGATTTATCCATTAGTAACCTAGCACAACCAGGCAGACACAGAGTTAGCGTCCAGTTCACCTCTGACCTGGAAGATGTCAAGATTCTATAGGCAGTCAACAGATTTAATGAAAAGTAACTAAAATACATAAAACTAACGACTCACCGTCGAGTGGTCGACACAAAACACACAATAAAATCCTCCGGCCGCGTTAATTTGGCTTGAAACAGCGGGGTTCTCTGCGGATTTATCCAAGAAACCCAGAACAACCAGCTAGCCACCGAATTAGCCCCAGAGTTCACCTCTGACCCGGAAGATGTCAAGATGGAATAGTCAATTTTTAGTAGGGGGATAAAGATATCGACCGGTTTTTGTATTGCATATTTAATGATCATTTTCATCGTAACTATAATTATTTTTATGTTAAATGTACATTAACAAGCAGGATCAATGTTAGGGATGTAGGTGACTGGCCGGGGTGCGGCGGGGCCGGGGCCCCATGCTGATTGGGATCCCCAGGCAACGGCATCATTTGCCTACATGGTAGATCCGAGTCTGTTCTCCGCTCTGCTCCCTCCCCCTCCAACCCTCCCTCCTCTCTGCTCTTTACGGTGGGGAAAAAGGTAAAACAAGCAGCTACGGAGCCAGCATAAGAGCTTGTAAATAAGTTTATTGGTTTTTACTGATAGATAATTAGTTATTAGCGGTACTGCATTTTAAATAAAAATAGCACAAATCCGCTTATGAATTATAAAAGTTAGTCAAACCACAAAAACGCTGACAAAAAGTTTAGGTCCACTGTAAGTGGATTAGCGCTTTAGCGCTCTCTAGCGGTCTGTGCTCACCTTTGGATATTTCTATGTCAAGTTGTCATGACAAATACATTTTTATCTTGGTTAATGTCAAATTTGTCATGACAAAGACATTTTGACCAATGTCAACTTTGCATTAAATGTGTCATAATTTACCGAATGACACTTAATGACAATAGCCATGAACATTCATAAAGACTCATTCATGTTCATGACAGGTGTTATGTCATGCTTATGACAGTGTCATGTCAGCCTTATGAACACCCCTTCAAATAAAGTGTTACCCATTTTTTTGTGTCACACATCAAGGTCCTTGAGAAAGCCTCAGAGTAATTGAACGCAGATTTACAGATTTATGTTTCATGTCAGTGAAACTTCCTTTATGGAAATGTAGGCATGGGGTTCAGTCTCATGGAGACGGTAATGCAACAGAGTGGATGCAATCTGCCGTAAAACACCAAAGAAGAAAAGAAACTTCCTTTATGGCATATTTTCAGCTGAAGCAGTGACACACACATGAACTTGGCATGAACTCATGTGCACGCCACTGTGGAAAAGTGTGTATGTTTGTATGCACTTTTCCAATTTGGTCTGTACCCATACTTTCAGTATGAAATCTGTGAATTATTTTTACATGAGGCTTCAGGTGTTCTGGCACATAGGTAAATATGTTTTTGAGGTTAAGACCACTATTTACAGTGTGTCGTTGTTGTGTGTTATAATGGATGAATGGACTTTAATACGACACTCGTATGCAAATATTCTGCCACTACAAATTTTCTGTAATGATGCAAACCTCTTTAAATTCCACTGTTAAATGGTTCCAAAGCCAAGGGTCGACAGCTGTGTATGGATGCCCATCTTTGCTCATGTTGTATGCGCACGCAGATAATACAAAGGTGGTAAATAAATCTTCAAAAGAAACAAGGTGATGACTTCAGTAACCCTACACTTATTGAAGTGCATGCAAACGTTAGCTCCAGATCCCTGCTACACTGACCCTGAAACATTTTGTGGTTATTCTTGTCCCCCAGAACAATGTAATTAAGATGCTGTCTGTCCCTGCTCTCAGATGCTGTTTAACATGAACTGAGGCTGCGCTCGTTAATTAGTTCCAGCGTATGAGCGCAAGTCGCTGCTCTTGACGCTGAAAACGTCCTGTTCAATCCATCTGAAACTCTGCAGTGGAGAGAGGAGGACCATACATGAAAATAGAACATCAATCCTGAGGATGCAACAGTAATGGACTGTACTTATATAGCACCTTTCTATCTTATAAAGACACTTAAAATGCTTTACACTGCAATCTGTGTCCTCATTTACCCATTCTACTAAATCTCTACAAAGCTAATTGAACAACTCATTCTAAAGAGTATGCTCAGTGCTTTAGATCCCATTCATACAATGATGGGACACGCATCGGAAGCAATGTAAGGTTCAGCGTCTTGCCCAGGGACACTTCAGCATGTAACTGCTGGTGGATTCGAACCCCCAACTCTTGAACTGGTGGGCGACTACTCTAACCACTCAGCCACAGCTGCCCTCGAGCCTGTGTCATGTTAATGAAGAGAGTAAGAGAGGCTGTTTGGAACAGTACACCTGACTGTGGGTGTAGGGATGCAGGGAACTCCCTTCCCTTGCTCTGAGTGAAAATATTATTTGGTAGCTATGTATGGATGCAGAATAGAAACATTATTCACTATTTTCCTTTTTGGTATAAACCATGCGCGGCAGATATTCAGAGCAATGGATGGTACAGGTGGAAAGATAAAGATTCTCTGCTTTCATCTTCCGATGCAATTACTTTACTGGGGCTGGATGGTGATGATTAATGGAGCCTTGAGTCATATGGCTCTGCAAAATGCAATGGCATCTTTATGAGGTCCTTTAATCTCTTCTGACAAGAGCCTTGTATGAGTCAACAGACTCATCTTGTGGCTGCCTTAGACCAACCGTTTTCCCCTCTGCCATGAATTACTGCTGTCACCTGTCGGGAGATTTCACAGGACAGCACCTCATTTGAGGTCAATTTCTGTCTTTCCCAGCAGATCAGCGAGTCCAGTGGGGAGGCAAGCCGATAAAGTTTAGGATTTTGAAGAGCCTGGATTATAGGATCAAAAAGGCAGTGGAGCTAATCCCTCCTGGTTATTAAAGATGATAAGGCTATAAATGACAACACATGAAAAACTTCTCTCAACTCCAAACTCTTTGTAGCGTATGTAAGTACTTATCGGAGCCAGGCTTGAGGGATGGAACTCAAAGCTGGAATTAAACGAGAGATGTTAGTATCTCAATTTCTATTTTCTCCACCTTCTCAGTGAGGAAGCACACAAATGAAATGGATACAGGAATGCTGAAGCATTTGCAGCAGACGTTAGCTCCTGTCTCTTCACTGTACACAGCAATTATCTCAGGAAAGTAATTGTATGAGATGTGGGATAAATCCTAGCCTGAGGGAATTGTGCTAATTTTCGACTTTCAGCTGACCTAATAAGACAGCCATCTCCTGCGTCTGGAATAATTTGGTGAAATAAAAGAAAAAAAAGAAAAAGCAATGCTGTTCCAGTGTTAACGTAAAAATTCTTCATGACCCTCATACATTGAGATCAATGTGCACAACACGCCTGTGTTCTGCTCCATCAGTAACTCTTGCAAGTATTTTTGATCATATTTATTCTTGCAGGGTGTTATTTCTGAGAAATGAGCTCAGCGCTTCTTGAGCTGATACGGCTCTCATATTACTTTGTCCCGTGAACATCCCGAATAGCATGGACACTCGCTTCACAAAATTCCTCCCAAGCAGTGAAGTGTGCTAAACCACAGTAAGTGCTCCTTTGTGCATATGACAAATCTAATCCTTCTCCTATTAACTTCTAACAGGGAAGTTGGTATCCAGCTTTAATCACACTAACCTCTATCTTTCCCCTCTGTCAAAACCTGCAGTTTCAAAATATAGTTCATGGTTCTGTTGTGTTAGGAAGAACTTCAGAAAATATGTGTTGTTGGCCACTGACAAGTTTATAAACCACAATGTGTTACAAGAGAACCTTAGAAAGACAAGTATGCTGCATATATAT
>JBBPBX010025033.1:0-20219 GCA_038048925.1 Garcialebias charrua | reverse complement strand
CACAACCCTATCAACATCAAGGGTACTAAGGTGGACACCGTGGACTGCTACAAGTACCTGGGTGTCCACCTAGACAATAAACTGGACTGGACAGCTAACACCAACGCCCTCTACAAGAAAGAGCAGAGTCACCTTTTTCTTCTGAGGAGACTCAGGTCCTTTAACGTCTGCAGGACCATGCTGCAGAGGTTTTACCACTCAGTGGTCTCCAACGTCTTCTTCAACTTTGTGGTGTTCTGGGGCAGCAGGGTGAAGAAAGATGATGCCAACAGACTTGATAAACTCATCAGGAGATCTGGCTCAGTTCTGTGAGTGGAACTGCAGTCTCTGACAGAGGTGTCTGAGCAGAAGATGCTGAGGAACCTGCTCCAGATCCTGAACAACACCCTTGCATGACACCCTGGACTCTTACTGCAGCTTCTTCAGTCGTAGATTGAGACCACCGAGGTGCTCCACAGAACAGCACAGGAAGTCCTTCCTCGCTGTGGCTATCAAGCTTTTCTACTCCTCCTCCTTTCTATACACAGCACAATAACGACACAACTGCACACCATCATACAGCTCCAACCCCCTTCATGTGCACCTTCTACAGAGGTGCCATAGAAAGTGTCCTGTCCAGCTGCATCACTGTGTGGTTCGGTGCATGTACTGCATCCTGCCGCAAGACCCTCCAGCGCATCGTGAGCGCAGCTGAGAAGATCGTCGGCACCTACTTCCCCTCACTACAGGACTTACACAGCAACCACCTCACTCAAAAAGCCCTCTGTATGGCGGGTGATCCCACACACCCACTACACAGCTGCTTTAGCTCGAACCATCAGACTGAGAGACAGCTCTGTTCATCAGGCAGTCAGGATGCTAAACTCTCTGCCTGCTCTGCCTTCCCTCCCTCTTGTACCGCTTTAACACAAAAAAAAACCTTTCACACATTACCACACAACACAAAGATTTTATTTTATTTAAATTTTTATTAAATTTATTCATTTTACATTGAAACATAGAAATAAAGAAAAAAACATTTCATAAATATGTGAAAGAAAGAATACATAAAATGAAAGGTGGCAGAAAGAAGAAGAATTCTTATTAGGTCTGCCCCTTTTTTCAAAAACAAAACAATTTCAAACAATCAATTCAAAGCATAATTTTTAACACTGGACTTGTTAAAACAGGTTATACACTCAACACATGGTCATATGCATCCAATGTGTCCGTCTCAAAACGCCAGCTCCTCTCTCTGTTGGGCCACCTTAATTTCGCGATCCGTATTATTCTCCAAGGTTGTTCTTTTATATATAAGCCATAAGCCACTAAGGAGCCAGCCACTAGGGAGCACAAGCCAGTGTATCTCTTGTGCCGGTCCCAAGCCCGGGTAAATGGTGAGGGTTGTGTCAGGAATGGCATCCGATGTAAAACACTTGCCAAAACCATAATGCGAGTTCATCAAAGTGAAACCATACCGGATCGGTCGAGGCCCGGGTTAACAACGTCCGCCACCGGTGCTGTTGACAAACAGGGTGCCGGCGGAAATTGTACTACTGTTAGTCGAAGACCCCGAGGAGGGAAACGTGTCAGGAGACAGAGGGAGAGGAGGAAAGTGAAGAATGTAGGACTGAGGGTTGCAACTCTAAATGTGGGGACAATGACAGGCAAAGGTAGAGAGCTGGCTGACATGATGCAGAGAAGAAAGGTAGATGTTTTATGTGTCCAAGAGACCAAGTGGAAGGGCAGCAAGGCTCGCAGTATTGGAGCAGGGTTCAAACTGTTTTACCATGGTGTGGATAGAAAGAGAAATGGAGTAGGGGTGGTCCTGAAGGAGGAGTTGGCAAAGAATGTAGTAGAGGTGAAGAGAGTGTCAGATAGGGTGATGTGTCTAAAGGTAGAAGTAGAAGGTCTGATGCTAAACATAGTAAGTGGTTATGCTCCACAGGTTGGATGTGATGGGGAGGAGAAAGATAAATTTTGGAAAGATTTGGATGAAGTGATAGAGAGTATTCCCAGGGAGGAAAGAGTGGTGATTGGAGCAGACCTGAATGGACATGTTGGTGAAGGAAACAGAGGATGAGGAAGTGATGGGTAGGTTTGGTGTCAAGGAAAGAAACCAGGAAGGACAGATGGTGGTGGATTTTGCCAAGAGAATGGAAATGGCTATAGTCAATACCTATTTCCAAAAGAGGGAGGAACATAGAGTGACCTATAAGAGTGGAGGAAGGAGTACACAGGTCGATTACATTCTGTGTAGAAGAGGAAACCTGAGAGAGATTGGAGACTGTAAGGTTGTAGCAGGGGAGAGCGTGGCCAGACAGCATCGGATGGTTGTGTGTAGAATGACTGTTGTTGCGAAGAAGAGAAAAAGAGTAAAACCAGAGAAGAAGACCAAATGGTGGAAGCTAAAGAAGGAAGAATGTTGTGAGAAATTCAGAGACGAGCTGTTAAAGGCTCTGGGTGGTAAGAAAGAGCTTCCAAGTGACTGGGCTACTACAGCAACAGTAATTAGAGAGACAGGTAGGAAGGTACTTGGTGTGTCATCTGGACAGAGAATGGATGATAAGGAAACCTGGTGGTGGAATAGTGAAGTGCAGGACGCCATTCAAAGAAAGAGATTAGCCAAGAAGAAATATGACTGTGAGAGGACTGAAGAGCGGAGACAGGAATATAAGGAGATGGGACATAGAGCAAAGAGGGAAGTAGCTAAGGCAAAGCAGAGGGCGTACAATGAGTTATATGGGAGACTGGACACTAAAGAGGGCGAGAAGGACTTGTACCGATTGGCAAGACAGAGGGATCAGGCTGGAAAGGATGTGCAGCAGGTTAGGCTTATTAAAGATGGGAATGGGAATGTTCTAACAAGTGAGGAGAGTGTGATGGGAAGATGGAAGGATTACTTTGAGGAGCTAATGAATGAAGAGAATGAAAGAGAAAGAAGAGTGGAGGTAATAGAAACTGTGGACCAGGAAGTGGGAAAGATTAGTGAGGGTGAAGTCCGGAAAGCTCTGAAAAGAATGAAGAAGGGGAAGGCAGTAGGACCTGATGACATACCAGTGGAGGTTTGGAAATGTCTTGGAGAGATGGCAGTGAGGTTTTTGACTCAAATATTTAATGGAATATTTGAGGGTGAGAAAATGCCTGAAGAATGGAGAAGAAGTGTGCTGGTTCCCATTTTTAAGAACAAGGGTGATGTACAGAGTTGTAGCAACTACAGGGGAATTAAGTTGATGAGCCACACAATGAAGATCTGGGAGAGAGTTGTGGAAGGAAGGCTTAGACAAGAGGTGACTATCTGTGAGCAGCAGTATGGTTTCATGCCAAGAAAGAGCACCACAGATGCCATCTTTGCTTTGAGGATGTTGATAGAGAAGTACAGAGAGGGTCAGAAAGAACTCCATTGTGTGTTTGTGGATTTTGGTTTGTTGGGGTCCCACTGGGACTGAGGAGTGTAGAACCCAAGTGCAAGCAGGACTCGAGGCAGAACGTAAAAAGTAGTCTTTTTAATGAACAACAAAAAATGGCTGATGGTACAGCAACTTACATGAACGGGAGCAGGCTTGAACAGAACTAAAAAGCAGGACTAGGAAGGAACCCAAAACGAAGGACGACCTGACAAAGGACAGGACTGACAGAGGAACTTAAATACACAGACATGGCATGAGACACAGGTGACAACAATTGACTAATTGGGGCAGGACAAAACTTGGAGTAGGGCTGAACAGAACACAAGCTGATGCATGAATAAACTAAACTGCATGAATAAACACTAAACTGAGGCGGGACAAATAATTAAATTAAAACTGCAAGACTAAACTGGTGAGCATGGAGCAGGGTAGAACAAAACGCAAGCTTATGTCTGAATAACTAAACTGAGGCGGGACAAATAATTAAATTAAAACTGCAAGACTAAACTGGGGCAGGGCAAAATTAACACAACTTGATACTAACTAAACTGAGACTGAGGCGGGACAAATAACTAAGACATGACATGTAACATAAACAGGACAGGGCTGAATTAAATACAAGCTGAGGGCTGAATCAAACATAACATAACAGCTGAGGGCTGAATCAAACATAACAGAAAAAGCATATGACAGGGTGCCAAGAGAAGAGGTGTGGTATTGCATGAGGAAATCTGGAGTGGCAGATAAGTATGTTAGACTGGTACAGGACATGTATGAGGACAGCAGGACAGTGGTGAGATGTGCTGTGGGAGTGACAGATAGCTTCAAGGTGGCGGTGGGATTGCATCAAGGATCGGCTCTGAGCCCCTTCTTGTTTGCTCTGGTGATGGACCGACTAACAGATGAGGTCAGGCAGGAATCCCCATGGACTATGATGTTTGCAGATGACATTGTGATCTGTGGTGAGAATAGGGAACAGGTGGAAGAGAACTTGGAGAGGTGGAGGTATGCACTTGAAAGAAGAGGAATGAAAGTCAGCCGTAGTAAGACAGAGTACATGTGTGTGAATGAGAGGGAGGCCAGTGGAACAGTGAGGCTACAAGGAGCAGAGGTCACAAAGGTGCAGGACTTCAAGTACTTGGGGTCCACTGTCCAGGAAAATGGGGAATGTGGTAAAGAGGTGAAAAAGAGAGTCCAGGCAGGATGGAGTGGATGGAGAAAAGTTTCAGGAGTGATTTGTGACAAAAAGGTGTCAGCAAAGGTCAAAGGAAAAGTTTACAAGACAGTGGTGAGACCAGCTAGAAACCAAACCTCGACCCGTCAGTATTATCCAATTTCAGGCCTGTCTCCAGACTCCCATTTGTTTCTAAACTTCTAGAGAAAATAGTTGAGTCCCAACTAAAGTGCTTCCTGGAGGATCACGCTATCCCCGAGCTATTCCAGTCTGGCTTCAAATCCCTCCACAGCACTGAGACTGCCCTACTGAAGGTTTTTAACGACATCTTTCTATCCACAGATACTGGTGACTCTGTGCTGCTTGTCCTATTGGACCTCACATCCGCTTTCGACACCATCGACCATGAGATCCTCATTGCTAGGTTGGAGCAGTGGGTGGGCATCTCAGGATCAGCCCTAAACTGGTTCAGATCCTACCTCTCTGACAGGTCTTTTTGTGTGTCCATCAATGATTTTACTTCTGCAGTGGCGGCTCTTAAATGGGGGGTTCCGCAGGGGTCCATCCTGGGTCCTCTCTTGTTCTCCTTATACCTGCTGCCACTCGGTGCTATTTTCCGGAAACACAATATACCTTTCCACTTCTACGCTGATGACTGTCAAATCTACTTCCCCCTAAGACAAAATGGTACAGGCTCTATTCAACCTCTGCTCGACTGCCTGGCTGACATCAGGGACTGGATGGCTTTAAATTTCTTAAGCTTCAATGATAAGAAGTCTGAAGCCATATTGTTCCTTCCCAATGACACAACCTCAAACCACTGCATTGACCTGTCTGCTCTACCCCTGTCCGAAAAACAAAAAGTCAAAAATCTGGGAGTGATAATGGATCCTTCCATGAAACTCAACAGTCATGTAAACATGATCGTCAAATCCTGTTTTTTCCAGCTGAGGCGTCTGTCTAAGCTGAAGCCCATATTATCCAAAAAGCACCTGGAGACAGTGATTCACGCATTCATTACATCTAGGCTTGATTACTGCAATTCACTTCTGTTTGGCGTCAGTCAAGCCACCATTGCACGATTACAACTGGTTCAGAACGCAGCTGCCCGATTTTTAACCAGCACACGCAAAAGAGAGCACATTACACCAGTCTTGGCCTCCCTTCACTGGCTACCGGTTCATCTTCGAATCCAATTCAAAATTCTCATGTATGTCTACAAATCGCTGAACAGTCTCGCCCCCGCCTATCTCTCGGATCTGATACACCCATATGTCCCTCCACGTGCTTTGAGGTCAGAGGATCAGGTACTCTTAATAGTTCCAGAAACTCGCCTTAAGCGCAGGGGTGACAGGGCGTTCTCTGTAGCAGGCCCAAGACTCTGGAACGAGTTACCGCTGCTCATCAAACAGGCCCCCTCCCTCTCGGTTTTCAAATCCCGGTTAAAAACTCACTACTACTCCATTGCTTTCAATGCCAGCTGATTTGTATTGGATCGTTTGATTTATGATCTGCAATGTTTTTATGTTTTTCGTGTTGTACTTCATTGTCTGTGTTGCCTGTTGCGTGTTTGTTTGTCCAGCACTTTGGTGTGGACTTGTTCCTGTTTAAAGTGCTTTATAAATAAAATGGTATGGTATGGTATGGTATGCTATGTTGTATGGTCTGGAGACAGTGGCATTGACAAAAAGACAGGAGAAAGAACTGGAAGTAGCAGAAATGAAGATGCTGAGGTTCTCCTTAGGAGTGACAAGGATGGATAAGATCAGGAATGAGATCATCAGAGGTACAGCACATGTTGAACAACTGGGAGATAAAGTTAGGGAGGCCAGACTGAGATGGTTTGGACATGTCCAGAGGAGGGACAGTGGGTATATTGGTAGAAGGATGTTAGAAATGCAGCTGCCAGGAAAAAGACAAAGAGGAAGGCCAAAGAGGAGATATATGGATGCAGTTAGAGAGGACATGAAGGTAGTTGGAGTGAGGACAGAGGATGCAGAGGACAGAGTGAGGTGGAGGAGGATGACTCGCTGTGGCGACCCCTGAAAAGGGAAAAGCTGAAAGAAGAAGAAGTTGTTCTTTAATATCTTGCCTGCTTGATCTGGCGAACTCTGTCCCTTCCTTGCTAGATCATGTCTCTCTAGATGACGGTTGTCGCTCTGATTTGGCTTTCTGGTCTAAATTGCTATCAGAATGGAACAGTATTTCTTTCTTCTATAATGACGTCGTCCTGTCAGTTGATTCGTTACAGTTCTTTACAGATGCTGCCCCATCCTCAGGTTTTTTTTTTTTTTTTCCAGGGCCGTTGGTTTTCTGGCAAGTGGCCCCCTTCAGTTCCCCAGGCAGAGTCTTCTGCCTTTAATGAAATTATCCCTATTGCTATAGCCTGCTGCCTCTGGGGTCGTTCCTGGAGGAGGAAGCACATTTCTGCCTTGTGCGATAATCTCGCCATGGTCGAGGCCATCAATAAAGGTCACTCCTCCATCAAATCAATCATGCCCTACATTCGCCGCATCACCTGGCCATCCATTACAGATAACTTCATCTTGTCCGCTCGCCATGTCCCTGGTCACTCTAAAGGCCGAGATACACTTGAGCGTCCTCAGGTACGCCACTCTACGCGCGCATTTTGTGCGCATGTGTTTTGCTGCTATACATCAGAAAATATCAGCTTTCAAATGATCGAGTTCTCCTTGTTGTAATATGAGCTGCTGCGCACGGAGGGGACTCAACTGAGCTCGCTGATTGGTCACTTGCTGACACGCCTACTGAAATGATTGACAGCTTTCACTCAGCTCATGTAGCTCGCTGAAGACCGCGGCGGTGTTCTGATGTTTCTACTATATATGTTATAAAAAGTTCTCTCAGAAATAAAAATAATAACAGGGAGTGCTTTTCCTGCAGCACACAGCCCACCAGGGATATTTAAAACATCGCGCACCCAGGTAGGACCTGAATTCATTCATTTCATTCATGGAGTGAACGGAGGAAGAAGTGATTACTTGACTTTAGGCAAAAAAACAAAAGAAAAGGCCCGATCAGCGATAAAGAAGGGGAATTTATTTCATTTGTGTAACATACAAAACAGTCCGGCGCCGGGGAAGTTTATGGTCAGACACCGCGTATCGCGCACGCGGACGTAAAAAAAAAGCTTTGCGCGTACATGCCCTGAGGGGCTACGCGGGGCTGCGCTTTTGCCTTGACGTACGTACGCTGCGTATAGGCGTATCGTGAGGACGCTCGAGTGTATCTCGGCCTTCACCTCCTCGCGGATGCTCTCTCCCGTTCTAAATTCCAGGTCTTCCGTCGCCTTTGCCCGTCAGCCGAATCCTCTCCAACCCAATGCCCAGACCTAGAGGATCTCGCCCTTCAGTAGTATCCCCGGAGCTTTTCCCGCTCCTACTGTCAGCCCGTTTCTATATTCGATCAGGTCTCGCTCCTTCCACTCAGCGATTCTATTCATACGCTTGGCGCCTGTTTGCTATATTCTGTGCGGCTATTAAGTCACCCCTCTTTACAGTCTCCATACCCACTGTATTAGCTTTTGTCACATACTGCTTTGACCAGCGCCGTTTCAAGCTCCCTTATATTCGATCCCTCCTAGCTGGCATTAACTTTCATGCAAAACTCTATCATCTGGGTCCATTCCCGAGTCTGTTCTCTAACCATGCCATTAAGCTCCTCCTGAAAGGCATAGCTAAGCACTCTCCTCCCCAGCTTGATGGCAGAAAACATATCACTCTCTCTATTCTTAAAAGCCTTCTCATAACCCTGCGGTCGTCCCCCTTTTCTTCGTACCTTAAAGCTCTCCTCTCAAGCGTTTTTCCCCTGGCCTTCTACAGACTCCTTAGGGTAGGTGAGTTTACATCTTAGGGTGTCTTTAACCTGTCAGTAGATCTAATGCCCGATGACCTGTTTTTTTTCCTGATCACTTCGACCTCTACCTCAAACATTCTAAGGGAAAAGGCCCTGCTGTCATCTGCATAGCCTGTCTGGGCGACCCTTTTTGTCCCTTCCTAGCCATGATTAAATTAGCTTACAAATGCCATAAGCTCCACACCTCCATTGGTCCCTTGTTTCTCACTCCTGACGGCTCCCCCATGACTGCAGCGTGGTTCGTCAGATTCCTTAGGAAAGCCTTGGCCTTAAGCGGCCTTTCCCCTCTCCAATACTCCGAACATTATTTTCAGATAAGGGCAGCTACTTCCGTAGCCATTCATGGTGTTCCCGAGGCATCCCTCCAACAGCTTGATCGCTGGTCTTCGGCAGCCTACCTGTATCATAATCTATCTCCCTATGCCGGTCATTCAAGCTCACAGCGGTTCGGCATGCATGTCCTCCGCCGGGGCCCGAGCGCCAAATAACTCTTGTCAATAAAACCTTTTAATTGTCTTCTTCTCTCTCCGTGTGAGTCTCTTCATGTTTAATTGTTTTTTGAATGTCCTGAGGACCAGACGTAGCTTTTTTAGATTTTTCTACCTGGATTATTGAGCATGCATCAGGATATTTGCAATTTGTTTATTCATTATTTAAAATAAAAATGTACAAAGCTGTACTTTATAAAGTTAATACTGGCTAATCGTGAATAATAATTTACACTTTAAAATTCTAATTTTGAATGTGCAAAATACTATATTTTGATCTGATATGGCATTTTACATACTTTTAATTTGTCATTTGCCTTAATTTTGCCTTTAATTTATAATTTGTCTTACTGTTTATTCTGACTTTTGTCTTTTAATTCTTTTTTTGTTTGTTTTTCCCATTTATAGATGACCTCCCTTCTCACCTTATAGACATCCTCTCACACCAACATGTATTTTTTTAATAGAGAGAAAGAAAAGATAGAAAGTAAGACAACAAAACAATAATTATCCACAAAAAGAGCACAAGGCAAACACACCCAACCTCCGTCCGCAATCCTGCAAAGCACATGACAGAACACAGCAACGAAACATACATGCATAAAGACTAATAATATTCATGACCTTGCAGTAGATTTCTATAAATAAACATACCCATACCTACAAATATATATACAGTATACATACATATGCATTCATATCACATATCCATCTACATATCTGCAAATGATATCTACATATACATCCCTGCATCCATTTGTGTGTGGTTGTGAGCATGCATAAGTGAATAAGGTTCCTCCAATAGAACACTCAGCAGCGACTGTGAAGCATCAGAGATCGTCCCTCCAAAGCCAGAGGCAGACGAAGGGGCGATCAAAGCCAAGACCCCAAGAAGGACCCTGAGCCCAGAGTCCCCAGGGCCACCCGAACAGGACGAGCCACTCGCCCACTCCCCAGATCCGACCAAGGAGAAGAACTGGACGAGCTCCACCAGCGCCACATACAATGACCCCCGGGAGGCCAACAGCGACAAGCCCACAGGCCCTTGCCGGAACCCGCTGCACTGACGTAGCCCCAGGCTTGGTCACCGAGGCCAGGGGACGCCCACCCCTCAGGCCCAGACCCGATAGGACCAGAGGACCCGAGCCCCATCAGGCAGCCACCAGGCCGAGCCAACACACGCCCAAGCGTCCAACCCCCGAAAACAACAGCAAGGGCCCCCAGCCCACCCGCAGGCAAAGGGACACCCACCCGGGGGCCACGTGGTAGGAGCGCGACATCAAGTAGCCTTAGATGTAACAGAGAGGGGGCAGTCCAAATCCCAGCCTGACAATTAGACATTCATACACAGACACACTCACTCAAACCCACCCTCATCCTCACTCACACAAAGACAAACAATAACGACACGTTCCATTCATAATCCCGATGCACACTCTATACCCCCTAGGTCCAGACATGTACCTGCCCCCTACGTGGGGGAGCCCGTACCCAAACCCAGGAGGTAGGCCCATTCATTCTGGGGTGGAGAGTAGCCGACATCCAAGAATCGGCCCAACCCTCTCTCTGCCGACAGGACAGGACACCCGAGCCCAAGCAGCCCCAGGGAGAGCGGAATGCCAGCCCCGCCCACGGCGAACCCCCAGGCCCCGAACCCCCCCACATCCCAGGACAACCCCTGACGGCCCACCCCCAGAATGACCGCCAGGCAACCAGGGGGGTAAGAGAAAAATAAATAAATAATATATAAATAAATACATAAATAAATAAAATTGAAATTAACAAATCTAGACCCCGACACACACACCCCCGTCCCCAAATGTGCTGTTGGTGAGTGTTGTTGTAAAGTGTACTTAAAAAGGAAAGAGAAGGAGCAAAGGCTGGCATTATACCAGTTTCCCCTCCACTCCAACTCTAACCCAGGCCCTAATTGTCTAAATGCATAATTGTGAGTGAGCATAGGCACAGGGGGCGAGAGTGATGTCATCCCGCCCCCCATAACCATAGTGCTCATTCCATTCCCTATATGTGACTTTTATGAGGATGTTTATGAGTGAATGTCTAGTGTATAATAAAATTGAGTCCCAGGTGGTTCTGAACAACAAAGATGTAAAACCGTTGCAGCACACCCGAGTCTCAAAATCCCTACATGTATTAAGTTGAGATGAAGAGGACAGAGGTGCGTGGTGAGGGATGGGGAGAAAATATCTGCAGGAACAATCTCTCTGTCTTTTAATTCTACATCTGATCTGTCACGATTAGGTTCCAGTGGAGGACGCAGACCCAAAATGCAGGCGAACAGGACTCAGAGACACGGAGTGTGAAATAATAAACACTTTAATAAACAAAACAATAACCGACGGTGCAGTAACTTACAAAACGAGGGAAATGATAATGGCTCCACCAGACATCACGGAGGTATGATTATGACCCGGCGAGGAACAAATGAAATGAGAGGGCTTTTACACTATGAGGGAAAGTGAGTAAATGAGGGCAGCTTGGCAGGTGGCTGATGACAACAGGTGAAAGTGATTAGGGATGCAGACTGGAAACTGAGGAGTAAGTGAAAACAGAAAAAAACATGACAGGCGCAGAGCCTGACAGGCGCAGAGCATGACATAACCCCCCCCCTCAAGGGTGGCACCTGACACCCCAAAGACGGACCCCACAAGAACAAGGGCGGGCGGAGGGAGGCAACAGGCAGGACGGCGGGCCAACAACAGCCAGATCCAGGGGGCACCCAGGAGGACGGCCATCACCAACAGCCAGATCCGGGGGACGCCCAGGAAGACGCCCATCACCGTCAGCCAGATCCGGGGGTTGCCCAGGAGCTCGCCCATCACCAACAGCCAGATCCGGGGGACGCCCAGGAGGATGCCCATCGCCATCAGCCAGTTCAGGAGGACGTCCCGGAGGTCGTCCATCGAGCAACGATACGTCAGGCGGGCGACCAGAGTAACGCCCAACAACGGCAGGAAACACAACCCCAAGGTCAGGGAAGTAGTCGGCCGGAACACCTTTGTCGTCGTCGGCCGGAACACCTTTGTCGTCGTCGTCGGCCAGAACACCTTTGTTATCGTCGTCGGCCGGAACACCTTTTTCGTCGTCGTCGGCCGGAACACCTTTTTCGTCGTCGTCGGCCGGAACACAGTCGTCGGCCGGAACACAGTCGTCGCCGGAACACAGTCGTCGGCCGGAACTCTGCCGTCGTCGCCGCCAGGACCCCCGTCGTTGGGCACTGAGATGTCGTCGGGCGCCGAGGCGGGCGATAAGACGTTGTCGGGTACCGAGGCGGGCGATAAGACGTCGTCGGGCGCCGAGGCGGGTGATAACACGTTGTCGGGCGCTGAGGCGGGCGATAAGACGTCGTCGGGCGCCGAGGCGGGCGATAAGACGTTGTCGGTTCCGTGGGAACCCTCTTCGTTGGGACCCTCTTCGTGGGGACCCTCTGCCTCTGAGACATCGTGGGGACCCTCTGAGACGTCGTCGGGGACCTCGTTGTGGGGACCCTCTGAGAAGTCGTCGGGGACCTCGTCGTCAGGACCCTCTGAGACGTCGTCGGGGACCTCGTTGTTAGGACCCTCTGAGACGTCGTGAGGACCCTCGTCGTCAGGACCCTCTGAGACATCGTGGGGACCTTCTGCTGAGACGTCGTGGGGACCCTCGTCGTGGGGACCCTCCGAGACGTCATCAGGGACCTCGTCGTCAGGACCTTCTGAGACATCGTGAGGACCCTCGTCGTGGGGACCTTCTGAGACATCGTGGGGACCCTCTGCTGAGACGAAGACCCCCGGTGAAGTGAGGCCTCCAGATGGATGAGTGAGGACCGAAGGACCCAGGACCACCTCTGGACCAGTATCTGTGGAAACAAAGAGAGAGAGAGACATTGCTTCCGATCAGTGATGGCATAGTTACATTGAAAAAGTAACTTAGTTAAGTTACTGATTAGTCCTTGGGAAAAGTAACTTAGTTAAGTTACTGATTACTTGATTTGGAAAGTAACTAAGTTAGATTACTAAGTTACTTTATTAGTTACTTTCAGCAGCTGCTGACAAGAACTCTGTCACAATACATAAAAATTTTAAATGTAAAATAATTACTAATAAAAAATATTCAAAAAACACAATGGTCTTTCTAAATACTTTTGATAAAAAAATATAAGGTAGTATTTCTTGATTTCAATATCATAAATGAAGTTTGAATGAATAAAGAAATACTTGCTTTATATAAAAAAGTGTCTTTCTTTACTTCACTAAACAAATAATATTTTTACAACAAAGACTTATAAAATGTTTATTTTGAAAATGTGTCAAGTGAACAATACGTTTGTATAGGCCAGCTGTCACTCTTTCAGGGATGAAGATGTTCACATCCTTGATAGAGAGGAACAATGGTTTGAGAGAGGAGTAAAGGAGGCCATCTTTGTGAAAAGAAACCATCCATCATTAAACAGAGGTGGAGGCCTCCGGGTTCAACTGTCTCCCTCTTACAATGCTGTTATTGCTAGTGTCACTCAGCCCTCTGTGAATAGCAAACAATCAGGGTGCTAATGATCCATTGTTAGGCTGATGGTCCTCCTTGATCATGTGAGCAGCTGGTTTTGGCTGTCATCAACAAACTGGTTGATCCACTGTGAGAGGGTGCTATTTATAAGACTGAGTTGAATACAGCTCCTCAGACTGAGAAGTCTTTCTGATGAAATATGAAACGTTTCTACAATTTTTTTGTTGTTGTTTGTTTTGTTTTTTGAATGTCCAGAGGACCAGACTTAGCTTTTTTAGATTTTTCTACCTAGATTATTGAGCAGCATCAGGGTCTTAATCACACACTTCTTAGCTGCAGGTGGATCATGTCCTTAGTTTTTTCATAAAGTGCTGAAGTGTTGACGCTCAGTAAAGCCTGCACATCAGACGATGCAGAAAAACTCCTACAGTTTGTGTTATTGATCTGGACTGATTACCTGATAAAAGTTGCAGCTGTTAGCGCCTGTGTTCACGTTCGGATGATGTCGTTAAATCCGTTCAAGTAGACGTGTTGTTGCTGCAGGTCTTGTGAAACAAAGTCCATACAGCTTTGAATTTGCGCTCCTCTTTCCTCAAGAAAGCTGAAACTCAGGTCGCATAGAGCAGACGTCACGTCACAATCTTTTTTTTAATCACTCGTCCTCCTCCTCAGCTGACTTCCTCAGCTCAGCTCCAGGACGCGCTGCTGGTGTCAGGTTTCACACTCACAGCAGGTGACGGAATGTCCGCATAGACTCGTCTTTTTTTTTTAAATCACTCCGAGACGCATTGAGGAAATAAAATAAATACAATACTACAGAAAATGTCAAAAAGTAACGCACAATAATTTGATGAAAGTAACTTTAATCTGATTACTGGATTTTTAAATAGCAACGCGTTGGATTACTTGTTAATGAAAAAAGTGGTCCGACAAGAGTAACGCGTTACTTTGTAACGCGTTACTCTTGTTGGACCACTTTTTTTGTAACGCGTTACTGACATCACTGCTTCCGATGAACCGGGTGCAAGACCCAGCCTTGGTGCTGGTGTAGGAGCCAGTTTCGGTGCTGAAACAGCAGGGCCCAGTCTTGATGCTTGACCCAGTCTTGGTGCTGGACCCAGTCTTGGTGCTGGACCCAGTCTTGGTGCTGGACCCAGTCTTGGTGTTGGACCCAATCTTGGTGCTGGACCCAGTCTTGGTGCTGGACCCAGTCTTGGTGCTGGAACCAGTCTGGGTGCTGGCACCGGAGGGACCAGTCTTGGTGTTGGCACCAGAGGGACCAGTCTTGGTGCTGTTGGACCAGCACCAAGGCTGGGTCTTGCACCCGGTCCATCGGAAGCAGTGTCTCTCTCTCTCTTTGTTTCCACAGATACTGGTCCAGAGGTGGTCCTGGATCCTGAGGTCCTCACTCATCCATCTGGAGGCCTCACTTCACCGGGGGTCTTCGTCTCAGCAGAGGGTCCCCACGACGTCTCAGAAGGTCCTGACGACGAGGTCCCTGATGACGTCTCGGAGGGTCCCCACGACGAGGGTCCCCACGACGTCTCAGAGGGTCCTGACAACGAGGGTCCTCACGACGTCTCAGAGGGTCCTGACGATGAGGTCCCCGTCAACGTCTCAGAGGGTCCTGACGACGAGGTCCCCGACGACGTCTCAGAGGGTCCCCAAAACGAGGTCCCCGACGACGTCTCAGAGGGTCCCCACAACGTCTCAGAGGCAGAGGGTCCCCACGAAGAGGGTCCTGACGAAGGGGGTTCCCACGGAACCGACGACGTCTTATCGCCCGCCTCGGCGCCCGACGACGTCTTATCGCCCGCCTTGGCGCCCGACGACGTCTTATCGGCGCCCAACGACGGGGATCCTGGCGGAAACGACGGCAAAGTTCCGACCGACGACTGTGTTCCGGCCGACGACTGTGTTCCGGCCGACGACTGTGTTCCGGCCGACGACTGTGTTCCGGCCGACGACGACGAAAAAGGTGTTCCGGCCGACGACGACGAAAAAGGTGTTCTGGCCGACGACGACAAAAAAGGTGTTCCGGCCGACGACGACGACAAAGGTGTTCCGGCCGACGACGACGACAAAGGTGTTCCGGCCGACAACGACAAAGGTGTTCCGGCCGACGACAACAAAGGTGTTCCGGCCGACTACTTCCCTGACCTTGGGGTTGTGTTTCCTGCCATTGTTGGGCGTTACTCTGGTCGCCCGCCTGACGTATCGCCGCTCGATGGACGACCTCCTGGACGTCCTCCTGAACTGGCTGATGGCGATGGGCGTCCTCCTGGGCGTTCCCCGGATCTGGCTGTTGGTGATGGGTGACCTCCTGGGCAACTCCCGGATCTGGCTGACGGTGATGGGCGTCCTCCTGGGCGTCCCCCGGATCTGGCTGTTGGTGATGGGCGTCCTATTGTCACAATTAGGTTCCAGTGGAGGACGCAGACCCAAAATGCAGGCGAACAGGACTCAGACACGGAGTGTAAAATAATAAACACTTTAATAAACAAAACAATAACTGACGGTACAGTAACTTACAAAACGAGGGAAATGATAATGGCTCCACCAGACATCAGGGAGGTATGATTATGACCCGGCGAGGAACAAATGAAATGAGAAGGCTTTTATACTATGAGGGAAAGTGAGTAAATGAGGGCAGCTTGGCAGGTGGCTGACGACAACAGGTGAAAGTGATTAGGGATGCAGACTGGAAACTGAGGAGTAAGTGAAAACAGAAAAAACATGACAGGCGCAGAGCCTGACAGGCGCAGAGCATGACATGATCAAGCTTTATGTTTTAGATATCTGGCTTAGTTTGGTGAACTTGGAGACTTGTTTTTATCCACAAAATGATCAGTGTTATGGTACAATAATAGGTTCAGGTATTAGACTGGCCAGCATGCAGTTTTAAATATTACCTACAGAAAAACAAATAAACAATAAATTAATTAATAAATTAAAATAAGCTCCATATGTTGAGCTGCCATTATCTTCAAGTTAAGCAACTAAAATTCTACCTCAACTAACCACATTTTTTGTTATTCGGGTGTGCTGATAAATTCAGATATACATTTAGAAATAAAAACAAATAAAATGTTGTGGGGGTGCTTCAAAATTATGTTTTGTATTATTTTCCATTAAAGTGTGCTTGTTTGACTTCAAAATTTGCAAATGGAAACCTTTTAACAACCCTTTTTAAAACTGATCAACTGTTGAAATACGACCATTTTCACATCTGGAAATTGGACAGCATGATTACTAACTTCAAAACTATTTTACCATAAAGGAAGCAAGCATAGTTTTTATTTTATTTGACTAAAGGGTAAATAATTATTGTAAAGATATATAAATGAGCTTTAAATAATTACTGTAAAGGTGTATAAATGAGCTTTTATCATTTCCCTGAGGCTGGTCTGGGTTTATTTTTTTATTTTTGCAACCAGTGGAACCAAGTCCAAACTTCAGAGCTTTGATTCAACAAAAAATAGGAATTGGTTCAGCATTTCTGAGCAAATATAATGTGAAAGTCACACTGTTCTAAATCAGTGTGAGATTTTATAAACTCACTAAGTGCTTCCAACCCATAATATTGGTTTTGCTCTGAAAAAGCAGAGGGGGAGGGAAGGAAACAATAAAGAAACCCCCTGAGGTTTACAAGGTTTGGAGACAACATTATTATGTAGACTTCTGCTTTCAATCGAAACTTTTTGTATTAAAGAAGCTGCTGCAGCATGTTAAATTTCCGTTTTGAACACAAACTAAAATGGTTATTCATTTGTTCTTAAGTTAACAAAAATTTATTCATTTTTATTCATGTATTAGATATTTAAAACAATTACTCTGTTATGAATCAGTGTTTGTCATATTCACATTTGGGTATTTTAACGTTTAAAACGGCTTCAGAGAATAATGTTCTGCTTAGCTTAAAGGTTTTTTTCAAGAAAACACTTGACTTCTGTTACACCAGCACATTCTACATATCACCCCTAAGAGCTATCCTTCCTCTTGTTCAGTTCATTTCCGTCACCTCTTCCACTCATCCCTCCTTTTCCTTTCATAGTTCACGTTAATGATCCTCCCATTTGGGGGGTTTTGATATCCCCGCTTCTCTCAGAGGACCCTGCTTAGCAGAAATAGAGATTAGGGCAGCAGAACTGTTTCCTCATTGATTTTGGATCTGACCTTCCTGTAGTCTCAAGTAAAACAATGCCTGGGTGCCAGAAGTCCAGTGACTAACTGCAGAGACAGTCAAACATAGCCGCTCGTAGAAAAAGTAAGTTTACCACATTTCCATCTTCACAGCAGTAAAAACACACAGACAATGAGCTCATAGAACGTAAGAAGACAAATAAGATGTCAACAAAATCATACTACTCAACAGTGGTGATTTTAGCCTTTTTTGGGGGGTGCTCAAGCATCCCTAAATCTTAACTCAGCATCCCTGAAAAATAAAGAAACCATCAGTATGATCTTGTAAGAAAACTCAGTTGTCAAACCTTAGATTCACCAAAATATTGAATACATTTAGAATAAATAACAACATAATTAGGAATAAACAACAACACTCAAATGGGCCAGTAAAATCGATGATTGTTTTTGCATGAGTCTGATCCTAAACGCCACCTGTCAATCAATCCAACAGGCTTGTCAGCAACTGACCAATCAGTGATTTCAATTTGTTCCGAAGGGAACACCCCTTACCAGCAGGAGCTCCACTCCACTGTCCTCTGACAACATTGTCAGGGTTTTGCACAACAAATGCTTTAAAGTCAGCGAGATTTCATGAAAAATCATCAGAAAAAATGGTTAAACTTTGTCAGTGGGGAACATGCATTTCTGAGAGTGCTACCATGAGTGTTTAGAGGTTAAAATACAGTTTATTTCATTTCAAACATCTAAACGATAGTGATGGGTTGATGAGGCATCATGAAGCATTTCAACACATTACCAAACTGTATTGATACTGTGTCACTGCATACTGACACCTGCTGGAACTTTAACATCCCTAAAGGCAACCTATTTGACAGACTCAACTGACACTGATTTGATTACCCTATATCAGTAGCCTGGCCCTCGCCTTCCTGCACAGCTCCGCTCAATTCTCATTTCCCTTCACTGCACAGTCTGGGACTTATCCCATAGACAACGATTTCTCCGGTAGATTTTTGACCGGACCAATCAGAGAACAGAAGGGGCGGAGTTTTTGGCCCCTAACCCACGCCCCCACCTGTCCCAGCGCGCAGCCAGCGAGCATTCGCATGTTCTCATTCAAAGCGATGCAAAGCGATGCAGGACTGTTTTATATTTGACACAAATGTGTTAAATTCCCCTTCTTAATCTCTTATCTGGATCCGCTCATTCTCAATCAGTTCATCTGGACAGTTTCTTTTTAGCAGAAACGTTTCACCCTCACTCCAGAGGGCTTCCTCAGTCAGAGTAGTCCAAAGCACACTGAAGTTAACCCACCAAGTAAGCAACTTATGTGGACCAACCAGTTTGCTGTAGCCAAGATGGTTTCTGGGGGCGTGTCCCTCGTCGACCCTCCGGTTGGTCCACATAAGTTGCTTACTTGGTGGGTTAACTTCAGTGTGCTTTGGACTACTCTGACTGAGGAAGCCCTCTGGAGTGAGGGTGAAACGTTTCTGCTAAAAAGAAACTGTCCAGATGAACTGATTGAGAATGAGCGGATTTGATACCTGGACTATTGAGAATTAACTTTCTTCTCTTATCTGGAGTTTTATTTTGTTTCTTTGCCAAAAGTCAAGTGTTCGCTCCCTCCTCCTCCTCCTCTCTCTCCGCTACGGTGCAAAGAATAAGGAAATGACTGAGGTTGTCACGAGAGAATTAAAATAGGGTTTTACGTTGCTGCCCGAGTCCCTGCATATTTTCTGGTCTTCTGGACCAGCGCTACATGGTTTTATTTAATTTTTTTCAAACGTTATAAACACAGAATATGCAGGCAGCGAGAGAAAATTCAGCAGGAGGCGGAGCAGATGTCAAGTTCGGCAGAGCTCTGAGGGGGAGGGAGCAGAAAGCTTTCCCTGTTCAAAATTTTTCTAAGATCCAATGGTTTTGTTCCTCAGGCAGAGGCCACGCCTCCAGCAAGAATCATTTCTCTATGGAGAAGTCCCAGACCTTAGTCCGAAGCGAAGTGAAGGACAAGGGTCTGGTTTTAACCAGGCTACTATAATATACAACAATATAATTTAAGTCATTGTATTTTATATTGTATTATTTGAGAATTTCATTTAAATTTAAAATATATTTGATATTTTTAGATATAGTGTAGCATGAAGCTGCACTGCTCTAATTATGACCCTCGACCCTTATTCATCTTTCAGACTCACCATGAATTGTGTGCTTTAAAATTACCTCTGACTTCAATAATGTCTGATGTATTTCTACACATTTCTCATCAGGGACACAGAGTCAACTACAGTCTGACAAATGTTTACCTTATTCTTCCTCTGTTTCTAAGAAAGAAAATCAAATCATTAATGAAGTTTGTTTTATTTGATTAACAAGTGTGAACATGAATAATTTTGATTGTTGTTCTCAATCATTATAATGAAATCATGTAAAATATTACAGTGTGGATAACATATTTCTCTGTTCTGTTTTACAGAAAGTGATTATTCCTTCAGAGACACATGTCATGAGCAGTCTTTGAGCTGAAGCTGTTTTCATCAGAGGGGAGTCAAAATGTTCCCTATAAGTAGTCTAAACAATATCCTCAGAGCTGTTGTTTTGCACAAAGATTCTTTGTGTAAAAAGCAGCTTGCCTTGGACTCTCGG
>JBBPBX010025032.1:0-35826 GCA_038048925.1 Garcialebias charrua | reverse complement strand
ATATATACATATATATTGTGCCAAATTATTACAGTAATTTCAATTTATTTCAGTTTATTTATATAGTGCCAAATCACAAAGTAATGTCAGGGCACTGAACAAAAACATTTACATACCGTATTTTCCGGCCGATAAGTCGCAATAAATTAGAAAAATCCATAAACATGTCGCACCGCCCTAGAAGTCGCACCTACATCACCGCTGACGTTACGCGTCACCGCTGACAACCCGGAAATGTGGGCCGAGTGTTTTGCCCTGCTGCAAATGTCTGCCACAGGAGCGTGCAGCAAGGTCTTTGAAGCAGGACTAAACCCCGGTCTAAAAACGTGTTTACGGTGACCCCTATGGGGCTGAACAGAGGAATTGCACCTTAATTTTCTTATTGTTCAAGGACGTTCACTCTGATGTGTCTTGTACACTCTGACATCACAAAGGTGGTTCAAGCAGAGCCAATCCCCTGCAGAGATGAGAAGGTCCTGCAGCATTCATACCTTATATGGAAGTGCCACATTTCACTCCTGACAAACGGTTTTACTTTTCATTTTTTATCCATTTTTGTAAGCCTTTGGTTTTGGATGGAATGGGTGGAATAGATAAATACATCAACATGTTTATACTTTGTTGTTGCTTGGTGTATGTTGTTGGCTAGAGGTTTAATTTGTTTTAGGTTGTTGCTGGTGGAGGCGTGAACAAAAGCACAACTCTAACTCCACCCCTCCTTGTCCCTCGACACGCCCATTTTCAGGGAGATTTTCAAACTGCTTCAGGGGGAAGAGGTACTTTCTCAGCCTGTGTTTAGTCGCACTTTAACAAGATTAACATTTAAAAACAATTCTTTTTTTTGCTAAAAATTATAGCAAAGATGTGTCTGAGCTAAACTTTTCCTTAATAAATTAACGTAATAGTGAAATGAGCTGGATTTAAAAATTAGTTTCGCTACGTTGAAGATGTGCACCCGCACGGGTGGGAACGGTGCATTTCTTTAAAATTTTGCGAGATAAACCCCTAAAAATATAAATTTGTTAGCTGACATTATAGCAAAAGTGTTTCAGAGCTGAACTTTTCCGTAATAAATTAATTAAATGGTCAAATCAGCTGAATTTAAATAGTTTCGCAACGACGGCTCAACAAAACGAGCACGCGCAGCAACAGACATGCACTAGCAGCCAACAGACCTGCATCTCTTTAAAATTTAGCAAGATAAACACCTAAAAAAATTATGTTAGCTGACATTATAGTAAAAGTGCGTCTCAGTTTAACTTTTCTTAATAAATGAATTTAATGGTCAAATCAGCTGAATTTAAATCGTTGCGCAACGGCGGCTCAACAAAATGAGCATGCGCAGCAACAGACATGCAGTAGCAGCCAACAGACCTGCATCTCTTAAAAATTTAGCAAGATAAACACCTAAAAATATATATTTGTTAGCTGACATTATAATAAAAGTGTGTCTCAGTTTAACTTTTCTTAATAAATGCACTTTGACGGTTAAAACTAAATAAAGCAGCTTTAAAATTACTACATGCTCACCCACCCATAATTCATTCAACCTTTATTTAGTCAGGTAAATCTTTTGAACCTCATGGGCTCATTTACGAAAGCGACCTGCTAAAACTAAAGAACAATGAACAGCAGTGATAGAATTTCATTAAACAATAAACAAACAAACAATAAACAATAGAAAACAAAAAGAGAGAAAAAAACAAATATATATATATTTTTTTTTTTTTTTTTTAACAAAGTATCAAAAAACTAGCAAAACATTATAAGGTAGACGTATAAAATCAAAGACAGGAACAAATCTGCATTGGTTTTTGCCAGGATTCCAACAGATTCTGAAAACCATTTAGAGAAGTCAAGGTCGAGAGCTTCAGATCTTTTTGTAAGATATTCCATGAAGCAGGAGCAGAGTAGGAGAAGGCCCTTTTTCCAAGTTCAGTCCTCACTGACGGAACACTGCAGGTAATCATGTCCTGAGAGCGCACGCTGTAGCTGCACTCACGCAAAGACATGTAGGAGGAGATGTATGAGGGCAGCAGACCAAGAAGTGATTTAAAGATGAAAATGTACCAGTGGAAGAGTCTGCGTGAGGTTAATGATGTCCAGTTAACCAGTGAATACAGGGTGCAGTGGTGGGTACGATAATCACAACCAGTTATGAATCTTAGTGCACCATGATAGACCACATCCAACATCCGCAGGGTGCTTGTAGGAGCATTCATGTAGAGAATGTCACCGTAATCAATGGAGGGAAGGAAAGTCACGGATACAAGGCGTTTCCTAACATTCAGTGTTAGACAGGATCTGTTTCTGAAAAAGAAACCCAGTTTAACTTTCAATTTCTTCACTAGGTTTTCCACGTGGAGTTTAAAAGAGAGATGTGAATCGATCAGGATACCCAGATATTTATAGGAATCAACAAACTCAATAGGGACACCATTTGAAGAAAAAATCAGAGGAGGATCTGCTGGAACCGCCTTCCTATTTGAAAAAAACATCCCTTTTGTTTTATCAGCATTTAGGACAAGTTTGAGACGGAACAGATCTGACTGGATGATGTCAAAAGCGGATTGCAGTAACTGGAAAGCCTTAGCTACTGTTTTAGCTCGGCAATAAACAACTGTATCATCAGCATAGAAATGTAAGGATGCATCAGGGATGCAGTGACCTACATTAGCTATGTAGATTGTAAAGAGAGTTGGTCCTAAAACTGAGCCTTGTGGTACACCATTTTTAACTGTTAAATAGCTGGAAGAAGCACCGTTATGTTGAACACATTGCCTCCGATTGGAAAGATAGTTAGAAAACCAACCGATGGTGTGATCAGAGAAACCGATTTCTGAGAGCTTATGACACAGGATGTTATGATCCACAGTGTCAAAAGCTTTAGACAGGTCTAAGAAAAGTGCAGCACAATAGTCCTTAGCATCCAATGCTTCAACAACATCATTCAGAACCTTCAGAGAAGCAGTTGTTGTGCTGTGTTTTTTCCTGAAACCAGATTGATGGAGAGGTAAGATGTTAAATGAGTCCAGATAGTTTTTGATCTGAGAGTTTATCAGTTTTTCTTGAACCTTGGCTAAGATGCAGAGTTTAGAGATCGGTCGATAATTGTTCAATGAGGTGGGGTCACCTCCCTTCAGCAAAGGAAGAACAAAGGCTGTTTTCCAAGCATCCGGAATGGTGTTTTGGCTTATGGACAGATTAAAGATGTGGGTCACAGGGACTGTGATGATATGAGCAGCCAGCCTTAAGAAATAAGGTGGAAGTTCATCTGGACCTGCAGATTTTTTAGGATCAAGATCATTTAACAGTTTATTTACCTCACTGACTGAGAATGGAGAAAAAGAGAAGGTGTGATTAACAGATGGTTGGCTTGTAGGAGGGATTTGATTTGTTGAAGTTTGATTATTAGATAAAGTGGCCGATTTTCCGTTTGTAACTGTATCAAATAAAGAACTAGAAGCAACAAAATGTTTATTGAAACAGTTCAGGATCTCGTGCTTATTTGACACAGGAACAGAGTCAACAAGAAATTGTGATGGGAGGTCAGATGATTGGGGGGTGCCTGAGAGAGATTTAATGGTTTTCCAGAATTTTTTAGGATCGTTTAGATTTTTGGAGGTCTGAGATAAGAAGTAGTTACGTTTTGCAGCTTTGATGGCAGTTGTGCATTTATTCCTTAGCTGCCGAAATTTCAACCAATCAGTGTCTGAGTGTGATTTTCTTGCTGCTGCCCAAAGATGATGATGACAGAAACAGCTATTTATTTTACGGTTTTTATTCAAAACCATTAAACTCCTCATCTTCTGTGTCACTGGCGAACAGTTCTGCCAGCGATCGAGGAAGGTTACCGGTACTCAAAGCTCCCTCCTCCTCCCCGCTGTCGGAGTCCTCAGCTCCAGCCGCTTCAGCTGACGGTGCGATGCCAGCCTTTCTGAAGCCCGCCTGGATAGTGTTTTTTGACACAGAGGTCCACGCCTTGTCGATCCATTCCAGGACTTGTTGGAAAATGGCGTGTCGCATCCTTCCTGTGGCCGTAAAGTTGTGGTCACCGCTCACCATCCACTCTTCCTAGAGATGGCGCAGAGCTGACTTAAAGCTGCGGTTCACAGAGATGTCCAGTGGCTGAAGGACTTTAGTTAATCCACCCGGGATTATGGTAGGAACGGTGTTGCAGCTTTTGATCTTGTCCTTTATCTGAGGCGTAATGTGGGCTCACATACTGTTCATGACGAGCAGGGCCTTCTTTGTTTTGAAAAAAACCGTCTGGCCGATGGATAAAATATTTAGTCAGCCACACGCTCATCATGTCTCCATCCATCCATCCTTTCTCGTTCATGGCCACAACAACGTGTGGGGTAAAGTCCTCTTTGGGCATGGTCTTTCTCTTGAAAATGACGATGGGAGAGCTTTGATCCATCTGTAACACAGGCCAGAACCACGGTGAAGTGGGATTTTTTGTGCCCAGTGGTGAGAATGTTAATTGTCTTCTTACCTTTCTGGGACACACTACGTCCCATGGGGATGTCGAAGGTCAGGGGCATCTCGTCCATGTTTATGATGTGGTCCGGCGAGACGCGGTGCAACTGGACCTGGCGGTCGACAAAGGGGCAAAAACTGGCCACCTTCACCTCGAAGTCCACCGGCAGCCTCTGGCACATCGTGGTGCGCGCCCTTATCGAAAGCTGATGTCGCCGCATGAAGCAAAAACACCACAATGGCCCCCCAGCAAACTCTGAGATGTCCATCTCCTTGGCGAGGGACATCGCGTGGAGACGAAGCTGGACAGTGGACAGCCCTCTGCCCGACGCACGCACCTCGATGACCCACGCCTTCACCCTCTCCTCCGGCTCCGACCAGCGTGCCTTGTACCCCTGATTTGCCCTCTTCGCGAGCACTCTGCCTTCCGCCAGTCACGGACGCATTTCTCGCTAACTCCAAAGTGACGTCGGCTGCACGGTTCCCGTGCTATGCAGCATATTTGATCACCTGCAGCTTGAAGTCGGCAGAATATGATCTACTCTTGGGCGGCATTGTGATTCTTCTCTCTATTCTCCATTGTTGTTCTCCATTGTTGTTCTCTCAGTACTTCCACTCACTCTCAGAGATTTGGCGTGGGGTGATGGGTTTTTATTCTCAATACACAAACAACAAGAAACGCCTCCAGGTACGTCTAAAGCCGTGAACAGACTCTTTAGCGCCCACAGTGGCCGAAACTGGTACTGCCTGTGCCCCTAGCAGCCGAAACTGGTACTGCCTGCGCCCCTAGCGGCCGACACTGGTACTGCCTTTGCCCCTATTGGCCAAAAGTTTTACTGCACCATTTTTTGCCAAATTGAAAAATTGTCGTATCTAAGCCAAAAATGGGTCTAAAAACATGGGAAAAAATCCATAAAGATGTTACACCGCCCTATAAGTGGCAGGACATGCAAATTAGGCAAAAAAGTGTGACTTATAGGCCAGAAAATATGGTACATACAAAAGCCAATTACGGTAGTAAAATTATCTGAAGGCTCCGGCAAAGCTGAGCGTCCTCCCTATACGCCACTCTACGTGCGCATTCTGTGCGCACGCGTTCACTGGCAGAGCTCTGCTTTCTTTCTCACGTTAAATGCTCGCGTTTTCGCTCCAAATCCTTGTTGTAATGTGAGCAGCTGCGCGCAGAGGGGACAAACTGAGGTCGCTGATTGGTCACTTGCTGACACGCCTACTGAAATGATTGACAGCTCGAGCAGGACAACCAGCTGGCTTCAGCTGTGGTCGCTCGGCTGCAGCCGTTGCGGTCTTTCTAACTTTATATGTTAATAAAAACTAATAAAAAGTGGGAAAAAACAGGGAGCGCTTTTCCTGCAGCCCACAGCCCACCAGGAAATATTTAAAACCTCCCGCAGCCAGGTAGGACCTGAATTCATTCATTTCAGTCATGGAGTGAACGGAGGAAGAAGCGATTACTTGACTTTTGGCAAAAAAACAAAACAAAAGTCCTGATCAGTGATGAAGAAGGGGAATTTAATTCATTTGTGTAACATACAAAACAGTCAGGCGCCGGGGAAGTTTATGGTCAGACACCGCGCAAGCGTGCGCGGTCGTAAAAAAAGAGCTTTGCACGTTCGTGCCCTGAGGGGCTATGCGGGGCTACGCTTTTGCCTCTGCGTACGTACGTTGTACAGAGGCGTATAGCCAGTATGCGCAGCTCTACTGGGGGCTTAAGGAAGCAAGCAGACTCAATGAATCCACTTTGTCCCAGTCTCCCATCCTGAGCAAGCACAAAGGCAACAATGGAAAGAAAAAAGTCCATTTTTTAGTGTTTTTTAATTAATGTTAATCCCATTGTGCCTCGGGGACCCATTTAAAAGAAAGACCTGATTATTTGTAAGAGTACTACCTTCTGCCGCCATCCTCAGATGCCCGCTAATTGCCACCAGCTGTTGTCATCTACCTGATGAGATGACTACACTACATAATGCTACAGTCGAGTGCAACTCTTTGCCGGAGTATTACACTCTTCCATGGTATCTAGTATGTCTCTGGCCATTTTTATCATTAGTGAGTTCAATTACTTTGTACTTACCTTGTGTTTATGTCTTCAGATGGTCTGCCTCCCTGGGTCCTGTCCAGTCCTGGTCCACTTTGGTTCTGTTCCTCGATTCCTCACGTCGTGCCCTCCAGCCACTTGCCTGCCTGGCCAGTCCTGCCTGCTCGGCCTGTCCTGCCTGGTTACTCTTCTCTGGTCCCCCTCCTGCATTTATGGGTGCTTCATTTCGATGTCCATATCTGTAAAAAGAAAATCAAACTAATTAATTTCCATCTTCAAAGTCTGCCCCAAGACCCACCTGATCTTCTCCTATCTCCTCAGGGGTTCCAGAGAAGCACCTGTAAATATATTCACAGCACTGTAAATAAAAAAACACTGATAAATCTTTATTTTGAGTCTTGTCTCGTTCTGGGTCTCGTACCAATCTGGGTGTCCGGAGATCATTAAAGTATTAGTGTAGAGATATGAATTACCATTGTCCAAAACATCCATTCATCCATACCTTTATTTGTTTCTTCCTTTTTGGTTCTTGAAGGTCACTGGTGCTTATATCCAATATATATCTGTGACAGAGCACCTGTGAGCAGACGCGGGCGCACCTTGGCTGCTGCTGCTCCTCGTACTTTTTGCTCCTTGAGCCTTTTTTGTTACTTTCTGCTATTTTTTCACCGAGCCTTGTTGGACATTTCTACCTTTCTACCTTTCTGGAACACAGAGTGCGACAGAGTGCGACAGAGTGCGACAGGCGCAAGCCTGTGTACAGCACCTGTGCACAGCACCTGTGCAAGCGGACGCGGACATTTCTACCTTTCTACCTTTTTTGAACGCAGAGTGCGACAGGCGTGAGCCTGTGTACAGCACCTGTGTGAACGGACGCGGATATTTCTACCTTTCTACCTTTCTTTGAACCTTTCTACCTTTCTTGAACGCAGAGTGCGACAGGCGTGAGCCTGTGTACAGCACCTGTGTGAACGGACGCGGGCATTTTTACCTTTCTACCTTTCTGTGATTAAGTTTTAGAGCAACTGTCTTTTCTGACTGCGTTGTGGATCTGCAAACATTATAAGTTGCCGGTCAAAGCAGTTGACCGCTTGTCCTGAGCCTGGGTCTGCTAGAGGTTTCTTCCTTCTAAAAGGGAGTTTTTCCTTTCCACTGATGCCATTGTGCTTGCTCAGGATGGGAGATCGTGGCGAAGCCAAGATTTGACTTGTTTGCTGGAGTCATTAGATAGAAAACTTTACTAGTCTAACCGGAATTTTAATAGTAGGAGCTGCTAGCTCCCGCTAGCTTCAACACGAATTTAGCTTCGAGAACCACGTAGCTGCACTTATTGTTCGCTTACCTGCTGCCTCTCTCAACTTCCTGTGTCCTCTGGACTGTTCTGGACTCTCTCCTGTACTCCTTCAAGGTAATGCTCGTTCGAGTTACATCTCTCTGCTTCTTGTATATCTTTCTCGGAGCCGTGGGCCTGCTGCTAGTGGCTAGCTCTGTGCTAGCCTCCACCGGCTCGTGGATGTTGACGTACTCGGCTTCGCAGTTGTTTGAACTTAACAACTGCTCCACTCCTCTTTCTATTTCCACCATCAAACAACTGGGACTTCTGCGTAGACCTCGTTACATCCATAGAAGCTCTCGAAAGAAAACCGTTTATTCTCAAGCGAACTCGGATTCGATTAGTGCTGTCTGGGCTGAAAGACGTGTCGCACGCGTCGCACCTCGACGTCGTAATCAGAACGCTGCGTCTGTAGGCCCTTGTAGTCCTTGTAGTCCACTGCGCACGAAGTGGCGAGGAAAACGTGGAGTGGACTTCAGTCTGCTTAAACCGGTTCAAAAAGCTCCTATTCCAACTGGTATTAAATTAGAACTTTTCAATGTGCAGTCACTATCCAACAAGTCATGTTTAATTCATGATCACATTCTGGAGAAGAACTTGGACCTCATGTGTCTTACAGAGACTTGGCATCAACCAGATGTGTTCAGTTCTCTGAATGAGGCGTGTCCCTCTGGATACAGTTATCTGCAGAGAGCCCGCAGCACTGGCCGCGGTGGTGGTCTGGCGGTAATTTATCGCAGTAATTTAAAATTGTCTCATCTGTCTTCTCAGGACTTTTCTTCTTTTGAATGTCTGGCTTTCAGCTTCAAAGCCCCACTCCTGATGAATGTTATATTAATTTATAGACCTCCCAAACCGCATGTTTCATTTAACTCAGAGATGCATGACCTCCTCACTTTTTTCTGCACCTCCCCTGTGAAGACTATTTTTCTTGGCGACTTAAATATCCACGTGGACAATTCTTCTTCACCTCTGGCAACAGATTTTAAGTCTCTTTTGGACTCTCTTAATCTCACTCAACATGTTGACGCCCCTACGCACAGCAGGGGGCATACTCTGGATTTGGTGATTACAGACACTGTACTCATCAATAACTTATCTGTATATGACCTGGGTGTCTCAGACCACAGGGTCATCTCTCTGGAAGTGCCTTCATCTTCGCCTGCTTCAAACCCAAAACGACCCATCCAGTTCCGTGACCTTAAAAACATTTTCCCTGTAAGGGGTTATGAGGAGGTCAATATTAATACTGACCTCTTTACCTTAATTAATTTACTTATTCAGATTGAATAGTAAATTCACGGATTCTGTTCTTTTTCAGTTTACCCAATATTTCTGTGATCTTTATGATGGATAAATAAACAGAGCCATTAAGTGACAATGGACATTGACTTAGTTTGGTATGCCAGGCGACACTACCATTTATTTAAAATAAATCAACTAAATTAACACCATTACACTTGATTGACATGATTTCACTTTCTTTCAAATTAAATACGTCAGCACACTTAAATTTAACACAACAGACATAAATACTAGATGTTAAACATATTTAGTCTGAGGGCTCTTTAAACTTAATTAGTTTCCAGCTTAGATTGGGAGGTTAAGAGAGGAAGTTTATCTTGCATTTATGAAACCAGATGACACTCTTCCGTACGCGTCCAGCTAAGATATCATCACACCTCCAGCAAGCAAACAGCTGCTCCTTTACCTTAAGACGTCCGCCTTGGTTCTGGTAAAGAGCTGTGGTCAACTTTAGACTGACGAGTCGTCGGTCCCGCAAGTCCAAGCTGGACTCCACGCGTGTTTACCTTGTCGGTGTCGGTGATACTCGCTTTCGTCGGCAGAAGTCGTGACAGTCGTGGCTTCTTGGCTCAAGATAATTTATTCCAGGAAGGAATAACAAAGTTTTTGAGCTTACGCTCGAAGTGGACCCATAACAACATGTTATCAGTCCCAGCTGAATGAAGAGTCCTTAGCGCGTGACTGGTGGTCATTCAGCTCTTAGGGAAAAGTTCACATCTCTTTGAAGTTCCCAGCAAACTCATCAGGAACTTTCTCGTTCCTTCCAAACTCTGAAGCGTTTCCGCACAGTTAGAACTTAAAAAGCGACTTAGAGAGAGGAGTGAGGCTTGTCTCTTTTTCATTGGTCCACGGACCAGTTGAGCAATTCACTTGCCGTTATCACGACCCAAGGTTACAGCCCGAGCAGAGGGAAATTGTTTAGGAAAAGACAGAGCAGCTGGAGCCCTTTTCAGGAGAAACAACGGATTAAACTGTCTTCTTATTTCTAAACAAAACAGTCGGGTCTCTGTGACCCGAGATTTCACCTTTAACACAGCAGTGAACACCGTTTAACTCTTACAGAATAACACAGCTTAAAAGCACACATCATGAAAATGACAAAAGTTATTCTTTTGATCACATCAGCCTAAAATCAAAGATAGAAATAGTCTCTTTTGGTGACTATGTTATCAGATTATAGCTAAATGAATGATTTTGTAGTAAATGTCTTGCTTTACTGAGAGGTCAGTAAAGGTCATCACTGGACAGTTCAAAAACCTTAGTTTGACCCTGGGTAGGTCCACTACATCTCATCTGGTGGCCTCGTACGTGGTTCTGAAAGTTTATTGATATCTGTGGTCTCAGTCATGAACTGTAACGTCATGTTTGCATAAAAGGATCCAAGTTTTAAACTCTGAGGATAATGATTTTGGCTGGAAGTGTTCAAAGCAGGCAGATTCTGCATGTTTTTATCATTTGAAGCTGTGAGATTTTTATTGTTTCAACTCTGTTAGACGCTGTTGGAAGCATTCAGGTGAAGTTTTGTCAGCCGTGGTCTGTGGGGGTCCTGGTCCTGTTCGGTCCAGCTCACGCAGACTCCTGTACAAGGCTTTGTTTGACCGCCGAGTCAAAAGCCTGAAAGCTATAATTTAACATCTACAAGATTGCTGTTGTGGTGTTTTACGTGTTAGAGCAGGTCATAGAAGCATATTACTGTTAGAACGTAGTCGGATAGTGGTTCTGTTCAGACCCGATTTCTGCTCCATGAAAAAGTGGACCGGAACCGACCTTGACGCGCTCCGAGAGAGTCCGTGTTTGTTCAACAGCTGCAGTGCTGTGTTACTGAGCGTAACTAAGTTGGCCTGTCTAGGTGTGTTCGCCGCATGTTTCAGAATTTTGGAAAGTTAATTCGTAGCGTTTGAGTTGTTTTAAGAGTCCATAAAGTTGTGGTCTGCTGTGCTAAGGTAACGTTACAGAGCTACGTGTCCTAGTACACGTTTGTTTATGAGCTGTGATTGGATGAAACGAGAGCTGTGAGCTGTCAATCACTCGTAGCGAGCGCTGATTCGCTGTAGTGGGAACGCACGCCGTTGCGACCAACCCACTTTGTCGTCATTTCCGGTACTACATTGGTCGAAGGTAGTAGAACTACATTCACCATGGTTGCTTGAGAAAAGGACTACAAGCGCTGTGATTGATTGGTTGACGTTACGTATCTGTTTAGCGAGCTCCGCCTCGCTCAACGGAAGCTGGTGACGCGCTGCGTCGACCCGCCTACTTGTGTCGTCATTTCCTGGTGCACTTTGGGTGACAAGCAGTTTCACTCAAGACAGGACAAACTGAGATTTCACTGAGAGTTTAAACACTCATTTCAAGCCATCTAAACTGTCTAACAACATAGATTTGTCTCTGACAAGAACGTGGTTCGAGCGTTTATCACTGACACACTAGAAACTAATTCTGAAAAGGTTGTTTTTAGTTTAAATACTGAATAAACAAAATCAGTCTCTTCGTGATAACACTAGTCTCGAAGCTGCCCCCTGTTGGTTAAAAGACGTTGACAGATGAGTTTTCTCAAAGACATCATAAAAAAGTCAGCATTTTTATGGTGAATTACCAGCTTTTAAAATGGTTCTGTACGCAAACAAAAACTCCTGTTTATTCTAAATACAAATTTTAGTATAACAGAGGTACAGACACACAATTTGTGCTCATTTTAAATACTGAAGAGATTTAAAATAACACTCAAAAAGCATTTTTTATTTGATTTTCAAATTAAATAAAAAAAAATTAAAAAAAATGATGGAGAACAGAGCAATTCCACATTAAGCTCTTCACATCTCTGAATTTTAAACAGAATTGGTGTGCACAACTGCACACTTTTAGTTAAAAATGGCATTTTTAACTTTTTTCTGTGTACAATTAATGACTCCAGTTTATATACTGGGCAGCACGGTGGCACAACTGGTAGAGCTGCTGCCTCTCAGCGAGAAGGTTGCCGGTTCAAATCCTGGTCCAGGGCCTTTCTGGGTGGAGTTTGCATGTTCTCCCCGTGCATGCGTGGGTTTCCTCCGGGTACTCCGGTTTCCTCCCACAGACCAAAAAACATGCTTGTTAGGCTGATTGGTGACTCTAAATTGACCCTAGGTGTGAGTGTGAGAGTGGATGGTTGTTTGGTGTGAGTGAGACAGGTCCCTCTTGTAAATGAGTCCCCGTGACTCAACGAGGCTAGCCTGTATAAATAAAGGTTGAATGAATGAATGAAAAAATTTTAAATAAAAAGTTTAAAATAACAAACAAAATTACATGTTTCACTCCAGATAACTGCGGCAACTCAAAAGGTTTTACTGAAACTGAAATACATTCTCTTGGTGCAAAATAAAACAAAATCTGCTAACATTTTAGTGTTAACATTGCATTTATTTGAAATCTTTAAAAAGGCGTTTGAGTGAAAGACAGAAAACATTAAGCGTGGTTTAATAGTAATTGTTTTAAAAGATAGGTCTATTAAGTTAATACGGCCACGAAGGCTTAACTTACCATATTTTTCATTGAAGGTAAAACCTAAAATAAATAAAGGTACTGAATGAACAAAAGACTTGTTTATAGATTACAGGAATAAACCCAGAAAGCTGTTTTAGTTAAATAACTCACCGCTAAGAAAGCATTTATTTGCATACACTATAATAAATACCGTCTTATTGATTCAAACAATTTCAAAACAAAGATGGAATATGACGATTATGCTGCAGCTTTCAAGTGGATCGCATCAAGGCGTGAAGAGCTGGAAGTATTAAAGCAGAAGTGCATTCAAGAACGTGAAGAAGATCACCGAAAAAAACTTGAGTTCGAACGTTTGTTAGGCGAATTAACAACACAACGGGGTGCTGTAAATGTTTGTGACGCTCACAGACAAAACAATGACCCGATCTGGTTAAAAACAAAACCAGAGCGTGAACTACATTACCAAGAAAAGGTCAAATCCCACTCGCTGGAGCTGGAAGGGACAAGTTCATCAACTCCCTCTCCTAATAAAGGCGAGAAGAAACATGTTTTTCAAACTCACAAACCACATGTCGATGCCCGCTGGAACTATGACCCGAAGTGGTTAAGAGACCCAATATGGTTGAGAAGGACGAGCACACGCCCTGTCCCTGCACCTCGGACGAAGCTGCCCGAGATAAGCAAAAAACCACAAACGGTGGACGCCCGCTCTTTAAGTGACCCTCCGCGGTCTACACCGAGCAAAGGTCCTGCCCCTGCACTGCGGACTGGACAGTCCGGGAGTAGCAAAAGGTCACAGAAGTTCCAGAAAAAAGGCAACATACCTCTAAGCTCTGAGGAGATAGTGGACATAAGTTGGTTGTTTGAAAACTTGAATGATACAGAGGATGACCGAACTGGTACATTGAGTGACCTTGTCTTTGATAACTCAGAGCACATGGATAACTCAGAGCACACAGTTAGTGACAACAATAGCAAACGACAAAAAGAAAAACGTCTCAAAAAAGGCCTTGAGCTACAACATCAGTTTAAACCAGGGGTGCTCATTAAGTAGATCGCGATCTACTGGTAGATCTCTGAGGTAGTACAGGTAGATCGCAGCATGGCATTAAAAAAAAGTCTGTTCAGTGCCCTGAGATTACTTCTTTTGTGAATTGACGCTATATAAATAAACCGAATTGAATTGAATCTTAGAACATCTTTACTCAGCAAACGCAACAGTTTAGGTCAAAATACTATAATTTTAAAGCCACAGTACTGTACTATAGTTCATAATGTCTTATCTGGCAACCCGACTGACATGAAAAATACAGCCTTTTTCATGTAAACCAGCTTGTGTTTTGTTTTATTACCCCCCAGTAAACACTGAAAAAAAAATCACTAATGTTTCCACAGGTTGTTTTCGTGTAAACGGGGCCTTATAGTATGTAGATCACTTTGACTTGAACATTTCAAAAGTAGCTCGCATGCTGAAAAAGTCTGAACACCCCTGGTTTAAACAATCAGTGATGACACAGTGCGCTGTAACTGCTGTTGAGGCTCACATGCAAAACAAAACACCCACTGAGGCGTGCCCAGGTCAAAAGGTCGTATCCCAGTCGCAAAAAATAGGAGAGGTTCACTCTCCTATAGAAAGCGAGAATAAACACCGTCGTCTCAAAGGTCCTCTGACCTCAGAAGAGGCAGAGAACATGCGTCGGTTGTTAAAAGAGTGGGATGATACTAGCGAGAATGAACACTATCGTCTCAAAGGCCTTCTGACCTCAGAAGTGGTGGAGAACACGCGTCGGTTGTTAAAAGAGTTGGATAATACTAGCAAGAATGAACAAGATTTTCAAACTGACATACACCGAAATGTTGGTACCAGTTGGAACAGTGACTCAAAATGGTTTAAAGGGAGCCCCGCCCCTGAAGCTCCTCAGATTGAAAAATCTGAGACAAGCAACGAACCACAAAAGGTAGGTGTTCACTCTCTAAGAGACCCACAACGGTTCAGATCGAACCAGGTGGGTGAAAACCAAGGTCCATCGGTGGGTGGACTTCAAAAGAAATTGAAGGATGGGGACCTATACTCATGTAACTATGCGTTGTCCCAACAGACACCCCCGAGCCTTGGAACTGCACCTCCCGCGCCTCGAACAGAACAGTTCGAGACAGGCAAAGAGTCACGAATGTCCCGGAATAATGGCCCAACACCTCTATGCTCGGAAGAGACAGAGGAAGTAAGTAGTTTGTCAGTAGATTTGAATGTTACTGTGCTTGACCAACCTGATACAATGAGTGGCGTTATCATTGATAATGACACTATCAACATTGACCAACCTGGAGCGATGTGTAGCACTGTCTTTCACAAAGACTCAGAGCACACAAATAACTCAGCGCACACTACTACCAACATTGCCATGGATGTTGACAGCAAACCAATTGCTGACACACAACAACATCCTGAAGGTCATGATGCTGACAGCCAACAAGATGCTGACAGTAAACAAGATTACACAGACAGAGTCACACGTGAACAGAAACGTGGGCCAAGACCTGTGAGGTTTCTGTGTAACTTTATACAAAGGGGGGTGGCTAAGAAAGCTTACCTGCCTATCACACTGGAAGGTGTCCTTGAGCGTGAAGCCCTCCTGGATGGCAGTTCTGATATAACTATTATGTCGGCCAAGCTGTTCGAGGAGCTGAGGACCGCCGCTAACGGTGTTGACAGGCAAATACCCTTTGAGAAATGTGCTATTGAGCTACAGGGTCTCGCAGAGACGAGAACAACCCTAACAGCTATGGCTATGGTTCACATGCAGATTGGCGAAATGACAATACACCACCCGGTGTACGTGTCTAAACTTGACTCATTCCCATTTTTGGTTGGCCAAGATTTTATAAACCGCTTCAACGCGATTATAGATTATGGTCGACGGAAAATGTGGAGCACAGTGAGAAAACCCCTGCCAATAAAAGTGCTTCCTAGTTGCGATACAGACTGCCTAACCGCAGGTACCGCAGAGGACACAAGGGACTGCTCATCCGAGGACGAGAGCCCGGTAAGTGAACCTTCAACTACAGGTGAGACAGAAGAGACCCAAAAGTTGGACCAAACTCTGGCCCAACAAGAGAACCTCCTCTGTGAGCTGACACGTTCAGCACTCCCTGACCACTGCCTACCACAGGTAGTGAAAGGTGTTGAGATCCAAGGATCCCACACCGAAGACGCTGTACTGTCCTCTGGGACAGGTAATTCGGCAATCAACCAAGCTTTCGATGAAACCTTGGTTCAAGGGCATCTGAGTCCAGAAAATGACAGTCAACCAAACGCTGACAGTCACTTGGACATCATTGTTGCAGATTACGAGGACCCCTCATCAGACAAGAAGGGGGCAAACTCACATTACCTACCACAGGTAGAGAAAGGTGTGGAGATCCAAGGACCCCACACCGAGGTTGCTGTACTGTCCCCTGGGACAGGTAAATCGGCTATCAGCCAAGCTTTTGATGAAACCTTGGTTCAGGAACATTTGTGTCTAGAACTAATCAGAAATGACATAGTTTTTACAGACTCAAAGAGCCTCTCTTCAGTCGTGAGGTGGGGAGACACACACAACGACAGTGACCCGTCGCAGTCTGTACTATCAGACACACCTGCGACTGCACTGACGTTTGAGACGCACCTAAATTACACGGAAAGAGGTAAACGTAGAAGATACGTTGGCCAAAACCTAAACGATTCCTGTGTACCGTCTTCTCTCAGCTGCGCGAACAGCTTAAACTAAACGGTGGCATCCTAACTTGTGCCCATGGACGGACGTCCTCACCTGTGCTCGTGGTCCCCCATGACCAAAGGGGGGTGATGTTAGGCCATGCCAAAGACAAAGATTTGAATGTACACCTCAGAAACACTTTTGCTTTCGCCCAGAAAAACCTGGAAAAATCCGCTGAAGGACGCAAGGCGTACTACGACCAGAAGGCCTCTCATAATGAACTCCAAGTGGGAGACAGAGTCTGGTACTATACGTTCGCTCCAGCAACCGGGAAAGGAGGGTCCGAGACCGGAACTCTCGCCCGCAAACTAATGCCCAGGTGGACTGGACCTCATCTGATAACAGACAAAGTGTCCTCAGTCGTCTACGAAATCAAAATCAGCAAAGGCCGCAAAGAGCCAATTGCTAAATGGGTACATCGAAATCAGATCAAACCTTACAAGGCGTTCAATGACTCCACAAAAGACAAAGATCTCACAAACTCACCGACTTCATGGGATAATAAGGTCGTCCAAACACAAGTTAGTAAATAAACTAATCAGGTTTAAACTACCGTATTTTCCACCCTATAAGTCGCATTGTCCAATTTGAACTTAGAAACGCTAAGCCTAAAACCCACAACAAAAAACTAACCTTAACAACCGTTTAAATCCACGAGATTTAATTTGACCTCGGTCATAAAGTTGAGACCTGTTTTTCTTGTGTGTTGCACTTTGGAATCTGACGACAAGAGTGTGTCGAAGCAGTGAAACGTTGTTTCCTTGTTGTTTAGTCATTACTGTTGTCATTAGTTGAGATATTGTTTTGGTTCTGAACACTCCCAGCCAAAAAGGTTTTGTATTAACATTGATTAATGCATAAGATGGATTTAACTATGCCAACATGCAGTTCGTTTTGTTAAATCTCAATCGTCGAAGAGTCAATGTAGTTTAAAGCTACTCAAGGTACCATAAACTACATTGACCTCACAATTTCTAAATTGAACCGATTCGATCGTTTCTATTCTAGATTGTCTATTCATTTTGATGAGTCTCGCCATAGACTTCAAAATTTATTAGGAATACCAAATCCTACGTCGTTCGTCTAAAAGACAACAGACATTTAGATCAAACTATATTTCATTTTTATTTTAGTTTAACCTAAACTAAGTAATGAATGGAGGAATAGTTTGGAATTAGAGGCCTTCGTTACAGAAGCCCTCCAAAATTTTATAGGTACAAATCCCTATATCTAATTTTACAGAATTGATCCACCCCTTAATTGGTAATTGTAGCTGATCTAAACCATGATAGCTTACATACCAGGTGCATATAGGTAAGGCTTAATGTAAAATCCCAATCATAAGCCCACCTTAAAAAACCACATAATTGCATGACACATAGAACCAGAGTGGCACTGACTGGAAACCAACCAGCCAACAACCTTCGATGTGGGGACCTGCAGCTCCAACGCTTGGTCTTCAACCTTCATCCAAGGGTCGCCTCCTCTGCGTCAATCGAGGGATCCCCTCTACATGCTGATTATGAAAACAATTGTTGCTGATCAATCAACAAAACTAATCGTTGTGGAATTACCGCTGTGGATTATAAGACTTTGTTTTCCAAAGGATTACAAGCTTTCCGCTATGGGATTACCTACAAACAGTATGGAATTTCCAAAAACATTATGGGATTATAATTTTTGATTTTTCTTTTCCACTTGCTGGATTACTTCAAGATCAAAGACAGTTCAAGGTTTCCTTTCGTGTTGGACCCCATCCCCAAGGACTGGCGATGGCTTCCAAAAGGGGGGAGATGTAGTGGACCTACCCAGGGTCAAACTAAGGTTTTTGAACTGTCCAGTGATGACCTTTACTGACCTCTCAGTAAAGCAAGACATTTACTACAAAATCATTCATTTAGCTATAATCTGATAACATAGTCACCAAAAAGAGACTATTTCTATCTTTGATTTTAGGCTGATGTGATCAAAAGAATAACTTTTGTCATTTTCATGATGTGTGCTTTTAAGCTGTGTTATTCTGTAAGAGTTAAACGGTGTTCACTGCTGTGTTAAAGGTGAAATCTCGGGTCACAGAGACCCGACTGTTTTGTTTAGAAATAAGAAGACAGTTTAATCCGTTGTTTCTCCTGAAAAGGGCTCCAGCTGCTCTGTCTTTTCCTAAACAATTTCCCTCTGCTCGGGCTGTAACCTTGGGTCGTGATAACGGCAAGTGAATTGCTCAACTGGTCCGTGGACCAATGAAAAAGAGACAAGCCTCACTCCTCTCTTTGATCCTTCTTTAAGTTCTAAGCTGTTGCTGGAACTACAGAGTCGGCAAGAGTCCGAGAGAGTTTCTGGGAGCTTCGAAAGATGATGTGAACTTTCCAAAGAGCTGAATGACCACCAGTCACGCGCTAAGGACTCGTCATCCAGCTGGGACTGATAACATGTTGTTATGGGTCCACTTCGAACTAGCGTAAGCTAAAAAACTTTGTTTATTCCTTCCTGGAATAAGTTTATCTTGAAGTCAGAGGCCTGAAGCTGACATATTCTCTGATGACCAAGCGAAAACCAGGAGACGTTGAAACGTAAACCAGAACCCTGCTCGAAGGTATTGTACTGGTTCCCACAAGGACCCGTGCATCTGAAAAGCTACAAGGTCTTCCCTCTTACCGGGCTATCGTCAAAAGGTAAAGAGCTGTTTTACAAAACGTACCTGGATTTTAGCAGAAGTCGGATGAGAAGTGTCACTCTGGTATCATGCTCACGATAATTTCTTCTTAAATCTTTCCTCCTATTCTTTCCCCTCCCAATCTAAGCTGGAAACTATAATTAAGTTTAAAGAGCCCTCAGACTAAATATGTTTAACATCTAGTATTTATGTCTGTTGTGTTAAATTTAAGTGTGCTGACGTATTTGATTTGAAAGAAAGTGAAATCATGTCAATCAAGTGTAATGGTGTTAATTTAGTTGATTTATTTTAAATAAATGGTAGTGTCGCCTGGCATACCAAACTAAGTCAATGTCCATTGTCACTTAATGGCTCTGTTTATTTATCCATCATAAAGATCACAGAAATATTGGGTAAACTGAAAAAGAACAGAATCCGTGAATTTACTATTCAATCTGAATAAGTAAATTAATTAAGGTAAAGAGGTCAGTATTAATATTGACCTCCTCATAACCCCTTACACCCCTGATGTTCTGTCTGCTGATCTTCACACCCTGAGCGCTGTCAATCATCCTTCTGCAGATGACTCTGTGGATTACTACAACCAATCTCTTCGGGAGATCCTGGACCTACATGCCCCATTGAAGACAAGACTGGTGTCTTTCTCACGTTCAGCCCCCTGGTACACTGATGAGCTGTGCAAGATGAAGGCAGCTGGCCGTGCTATTGAGAGACATGTAAAATCATCTGGTCTCTCTGTGCATAAGCAGGCATATAAAGAACATCAGAAAGCGTACGCCTATTCTCTTAAAGAAGCACGCTCCAAATATTATTCTAACATCATCAACACCTGCCCTGGAAACTCTAAACAGCTCTTCTCCACAATAACTCGTCTGCTTAATCCCATTAAACAAACTCTTGAGGACTCTGCTCAAAAATGCGACCTGTTTCTTTCGTCTTTTAAAACCAAAGTTGACACTATCAGATCTCAGCTCCACAACCTCCCTGTTCTCAGTGTGCCACCTACCCGTCTGCATTCTGGGACCCTAAACAGCTTTGACGAAGTTGTTCAGAGTGAGGTGGAGGCCATCATCAAGAAAATGAAGCCTTCATCCTGCGCCCTGGATCCTTTCCCCTCGTCTCTCATAAAAACCAATCACTCTACAATAGGCCCACTATCCATCCATCCATCCATTTTTGTCCGCTTATCCGGGGTCGAGTCGTGGGGGTAGCAACCTAAGTAGGGAGGCCCAGACTTCCCTCTCCCCAGCCACATGGAGCAGCTCCTCTGGGGGAATCCCAAGGCGTTCCCAGGCCAGCCGAGAAACATAGTCCCTCCAGCGTGTCCTGGGTCTTCCTCTGGGCCTCCTCCCGGTGGGACATGCCCGGAACACCTCCCCAGGGAGGCGTCCAGGAGGCATCCTAACCAGATGCCCGAGCCACCTCAACTGGCTCCTCTCGATGTGGAGAAGCAGCGGCTCTACTCCGAGTCCCTCCCGGATGACTGAGCTTCTCACCCTATCTCTAAGGGAGAGTCCAGACACCCTGCGGAGAAAACTCATTTCAGCCGCTTGTATCCGAGATCTCGTTCTTTCGGTCACAACCCAAAGCTCATGACCATAGATGAGGGTGGGAACGTAGATCGATCGGTAAATTGAGAGCTTTGCCTTTCGACTCAGCTCTCTCTTCACCACGACAGACCGGTACAGAGCCCGCTTCACTGCGGATGCTGCACCTATCCGCCTATCGATCTCACGCTCCAGTTTTCCCTCATTCGTGAACAAGACCCCGAGATACTTAAACTCCTCCACTTGGGGCAGGACCTCATCCCCGACCCGGAGAGGGCATGCTACCCTTTTCCGGCTCAAGACCATGGCCTCGGATTTGGAGGAACTGATCCTCATCCCGGCCGCATCACACTCGGCTGCAAACCGCTCCAGCGAAAGCTGTAGATCACGATCTGATGAAGCCAATAGGACCACATCATCTGCAAAAAACAGAGAAGCGATTCTAAGGCCACCAAAACGGATCCTCTCAACACCTTGGCTGCCTAGAAATTCTGTCCATAAAAGTTATGAACAGAATCGGTGACAAAGGGCAACCTTGGCGGAGTCCAACTCTCACTGGAAACGAGCCTGACTTACTGCCGGCAATGCGGACCAAGCTCTGACACCGGTCGTACAGGGACCTAACAGCCCATATCAATGGGCCTGGTACCCCATACTCCCGGAGTACCCCCCACAGAACCCCCCGAGGGACGCGGTCGAATGCCTTTTCCAAGTCCACAAAGCACATGTAAACTGGTTGGGCAAACTCCCACGCACCCTCCAGGACCCTGCTGAGGGTGTAGAGCTGGTCCAGTGTTCCACGACCAGCACGAAAACCACACTGCTCCTCCTGAATCCGAGGTTCGACTATCCGACGGACCCTCCTCTCCAGAACCCCTGAATAGACCTTACCAGGGAGGCTTAAGAGTGTGATCCCCCTATAGTTGGAACACACCCTACGGTCCCCCTTTTTGAATAGGGGAACCACCACCCCAGTCTGCCAATCCAAGGGAACTGCCCCCGATGTCCACGCGATATTGCAGAGTCGCGTAAGCCAACACAACCCCACAACATCCAGAGCCCTAAGGAACTCAGGGCGAATCTCATCCACCCCCGGAGCCCTGCCACCGCGGAGCTTTTTAACCACCTCGGTGACCTCAGCACCAGAGATTGGAGAGCCCGACCCAAAGTCCCCAGGCTCCGCTTCCTCAGTGGAAGACGTGCCAGTAGGATTGAGGAGGTCTTCGAAGTATTCCGCCCACCGACTCACAACATCCCGAGTTGAGGTCAACAGCACGCCATCCCCACCATAAATGGTGTTGGTCGCGTACCGCTTTCCCCCCCTGAGACGCCGGATGGTGGACCAGAATCGCCTCGAAGCCGTACGGAAGTCATTCTCCATGGCCTCTCCGAACTCCTCCCACGCCCGAGTTTTTGCCTCAGCAACCACCCGAGCCGCATGCCGCTTGGACTGCCGGTACCTATCTGCTGCTTCCGGGGTCCCACAGGCCAAAAAGGCCCAATAGGACTCCTTCTTCAGCTTGACAGCATCCCTCACCGCCGGTGTCCACCACCGGGTTCGAGGGTTGCCACCACGACAGGCACCAACAACCTTGCGGCCACAACTCTGATAAGCTACCTCGACAATAGAGGCGCGGAACATGGCCCACTCGGACTCAATGTCCCCCGCCTCCCTCGGAACGTGTTCAAAGCTCTCCCGGAGGTGGGAGTTAAAGCTCCGTCTTACGGGAGACTCTGCCAGACGTTCCCAGCAGACCCTCACAATACGTTTGGGTCTGCCAGGTCTGACCGGCATCCTCCCCCACCATCGGAGCCAACTCACCACCAGGTAGTGGTCAGTTGACAGCTCCGCCCCTCTCTTCACCCGAGTGTCCAGGACATGCGGCCGCAGATCAGATGAGACGACAACAAAGTCGATCATCGAACTGCGACCTAGGGTGTCCTGGTGCCAAGAGCACATATGTACACCCTTATGCCTGAACATGGTGTTCGTTATGGACAATCCATGACGAGCACAGAAGTCCAACAACAAAACACCACTCGGGTTCAGATCAGGGGGGCCGTTCCTCCCAACCACACCCCTCCAGGTCTCACTAATCACTCAAATAATAAATCAGTCTCTACAATCTGGTCATGTTCCACTGCCTCTAAAAACTGCCATCATTAGGCCTCTTCTGAAAAAATCTAATTTGGATCCCGACATTTTTTCTAATTACCGCCCAATTTCACACCTCCCTTTTCTGTCTAAAGTGCTGGAAAAAGCTGTTGCTGCTCAGCTGCAGGACCACCTACAACAACACTCCCTGTATGAGAAGTTCCAGTCTGGATTCAGGGCAGCTCACAGTACAGAGACTGCATTGCTGAGGGTTACCAATGATGTCCTCTTGGCTGCTGACACTGGCTCTCCCTCCATCCTTGTCCTCCTTGACCTCACTGCAGCCTTCGACACTGTGGACCATAGTGTCCTCCTCCACCGTCTTCATGTGGAGGTCGGTCTCTGCGACACCGTCCTGGACTGGTTCAAATCTTTCCTCTCCAATAGGCTGGAATGTGTTAGTCTTGGCAACGCCACGTCCCAGACAGTCTGTGTCTCCTGTGGTGTCCCTCAGGGGTCGGTTCTGGGGCCCCTGCTGTTTTCCCTTTACATGCTGCCTTTAGGTCAAATTATTAATCAGTTCAACATTTCTTTTCACTGTTATGCCGACGATACACAGCTTTACATCAGGACTGGAGCATCCTCATCTTCCACCTTGTCATCTCCATCTTCACTCACTGCCCTCTCTGCCTGCCTGGAGGCAATTAGGGCATGGATGAATCAGAACTTTCTTCAATTAAACTGCTCCAAGACTGAGGCCATACTGATTGGCACCCCTCACCAGGTACAAACATCTCCTATAACAACTTTCCTTTTCTGGACAAGACATCCCCCTCTCCACCTCTGTTACTAATTAATAATAATAATAATAAACTTTATTTGTATAGCACCTTCCTACAATGCCTTGCATTGACCAAGGTGCTTAACAGGATAAAAAGATGAATAAACTGGAACAATAAATCAATGAAAATAGAATAGGAAACAACAGCAATAAAAGAAGGCAATGGAAATAAAAAATGCTACATACTAAAATAACACTAAAATAACACAAGTAATAAAAGTTACCGGTACACACTGAAAGCTTTTTTGAACAAGTGGAAATAAAAAGGCAATGGAAATAAAAAATGTTACATATTAAAATACCAAAAGTAATAAAAGTTACACACTGGAAGCTTATTTGAACAAGTGGAAATAGAAAGGCAATGGAAATAAAAAATGCTACATATTAAAATACCAAAAGTAATAAAAGTTACACACTGAAAGCTTTTTTGAACAAGTGGGTCTTCAGTCTGGTTTTGAACAGAGTCAGATCAGAGGTGGCACGCAGCTCAAGGGGGAGACTGTTCCAGGCTTTAGGGCCGGCAACAGAAAATGACCGGTCTCCCCATTGTTTGTACCTTGAGCGAGGCACCTCCAGCAGGTGTTGACTGGCAGATCGTAAATCTCTGCCGGGCTGATGGGCTTTCAAAAGTTCTGAGATGTAGAGAGGTGCAAGTCCATTCAGAGCTTTGAAAACAAACAGGAGCAGCTTGAACTGTATCCTGAACTGAACCGGGAGCCAGTGTAGAGAGGACAGGACAGGAGTGATGTGTTCATATTTTCGTGTGTTGGTCAAAAAGCGCGCGGCAGAGTTCTGTACAAGCTGTAAACGGGAGATGGAGGATTGATTAATACCAACATACAAAGCATTACAATAGTCAAGTCTGGAGGTCACAAAGGCATGGATGGCCTTCTCCAGATCACCACGGCTGAGAAATGACTTGACTTTGGAGAGCAGTCGGAGCTGAAAGAAGCTGGTCTTGACAACAGAACTGATCTGTTTATCAAACTTTAAGTTGGAGTCAAGCTGCACTCCAAGATTTCTGACCACCGGGTTGAAATGGGGGAGGGGAAAACCAACACTGGGACTGGGAAGGATGTTGCTGGTGTCACCAGGAGCACTAAATAAAATGCATTCAGTTTTATCTGTGTTTAGGTGGAGGAAGTTTTGAGAGAGCCAGTGCTTAATGTCATTTAAGCAGTTGACAAGAGTGTTTGAACTGGGTGAGGGGTTGGGAGTGACTGGCAGATAGATTTGTAAATCGTCTGCATACATGTGAAAAGACAGGTTATGACGTGCAATGATTGATCCTAATGGCAGCATGTAAAGAGAGAAGAGGACTGGCCCTAGAATAGATCCCTGTGGTACGCCAGAGGTCAGAGGGGTTGATGAAGAGGAGGACAGATCGCCTATCATGACAGAAAAAGTTCTCCCAGACAGGTAAGATTTGAACCACTCAAGCACAGCTCCCTGGAGGCCAACCTGCTGAGACAAGCGGTTGATTAGTACCTGATGGTCGACGGTGTCAAAAGCTGCTGAGAGGTCTAACATCACCAGCAGAGCAGGGTTTTTTGCATCCAGAGACAGAAGAATGTCATTCTGTACTTTGAGCAGTGCAGATTCAGTGCTGTGACGAGCTCGAAAACCTGACTGAAATTTTTCAAACAGGTTGTTGAGTTCTAGAAAAGATTGAAGTTGAATAAAAACAATCTTTTCTAGGACCTTTGATAGAAATGACAGATGTGAAACTGGTCTGAAATTAGAGAGAGCTGTAGGATCTAGGCCTGGTTTTTTGAGAAGAGGCCTGACCACAGCATGTTTGAAAGCAGATGGCACAAAACCTGAAGATAGACAGCTGTTAATAAATGACAAAACACAAGGACCAATTACATCAAAGGACTGTTTGAACATTTTAGAGGGAATGATGTCCAGAGAACAGTTAGTTGGTTTCATCTGCTGAACCACCTTGGTGAGGTGAGGCAGTGAGACCAGGTCAAATTGGTCAACTAATTGTTACTAATCTTGGAATAAAAATGGACTCCAATCTTACATTTGAAAATCACATTAAGCTTCTGTTTAAAACTTGCTTCTTCCATCTTCGAAACATCTCCAGACTTCGCCCATCCCTAACTTTTTCCGATGCTGAGAAGCTCGTCCATGCTTTTGTCTCCTCCAGGCTCGACTACTGCAACTCCCTGTTTGTTGGAATCCCTGGCAAAAACCTTCAGAAACTTCAATATATTCAAAACAGTGCAGCAAGGATCTTGTTGAGAGTTCGTAAATTTGAACATATTACGCCCATTCTCCATAACCTTCATTGGCTTCCTGTCGCCTACAGAATTCAGTACAAAACTGCTCTCATTACACATCAATGCTTACATGGAGCTTCACCAGATTATCTGAAGGATATTCTTATTCCATACTCATCCACCCGGTCGCTGCGGTCACAGAACAGTAATCTCCTTCACATTCCGAGAACCAAATTAAGGACCATGGGAGACCGGGCTTTCAGTGTGGCTGCCCCCCGCCTGTGGAACTCTCTTCCTGACTGTCTGAGAGCCCCACAGTCTGTGGTTGACTTTAAGAGCGGCTTGAAGACCTTTCTTTTCAACCGAGCATACTCTACCTCCTCATGATTCTACTTTTGATCTTAGTTGATACTGTTATTGATTTTACTTGTTTTATTGACATTTAATTCTGTTGCACTTTGTAGCACTTTGAGATTTTCATTAATGAAAAGTGCGTTATAAATTGAATTCATTATTATTATTATTATTATTATATCCAGCAATAAAGCCTGGTTTATACTTCTTGTCGCATGTCTTTTAACCCCCGTTGAGTGAACCCAGCGATGACGTAATTGCGTGTGTGTCACCGACCACAATGAGTGTTTATACCGTACTTCTAAAAGACGTGGGGATAATCCCTCCCTCTTCCCTCGCACTGCATACGTCACGCGCACTCCCACTGCATGTTTTATCAGGACAAACGGATTTAATATAATGATAGGCTCCATTACCTCGATTTGTGAGTCCGTTCTCATGGACGTAGCCAGGATTTTATGAGGGACTGATTGTTTAAAGGAAACATGGACCTTAACATAGCAACACACCTCGGTGGCTCACTGGAAACACATAGGGTTTCCGCTCCAAAGCTTTTCTCGGCTCGGGTTCGAATCTGACCTGGTAGAACTTATTTTACTTTTGTCTTTTATTGGATAAAAAAAAGGAGTTTGTGTTAACCACAGGCATATTAACTCTTTTTTTTTATCCAATAAAAGACAAACGTAAAATAAGTTCTACCAGGTGAGATTCGAACCCGAGTCGAGAAAAGCTTTGGAGCGGAAACCCTACGCGTTTCCAGTGAGCCACCGAGGGTGTTGCTATTTCAAGGTCCATTTTTTCTTATGTCGGCTGTTGTAATGTTTGTAGTCGTCCCCCGGTGTTTAATGTATGTGTCCAGCCACTGCAAAGACAGGTATAACGGAGGAACTGGATTGGTCCCGCCAGGATCCCCGCTCCGGACCGCCTCGGCGAGTTTCTCTTCAAAACTATCCATGTCTGTCAAAGCAAAAACAAAAACCGGCTTCTAAAAGAGTAGCGGGTAGCGGGTAGCGTGTAGCGGTGTCATACACCATATATGGACATCCAAACAAAAAACGCCCACAAACTTTGAACCAATCACACGCTGCGAGCCACATCGTCCGTGTCTCGGAGTTCTGACTGGGGGCCATGTACAAGACTGCTGTCAACGGGGGATCGCAGCGGGAGTGCAGACGGAAGTTGCGCAACTTTTTTTCACTCAACGGGGGGTAAAAGACGTGCGACAAGAAGTATAAACCAGCCTTAAGTGTGCGAGAGATGGGGGACACCCTGGACAGGTCTCAAGTCCATCACAGGGACACATAGACAAACAACCATTCACACTCTCATTCACACCTAGACACAATGTAGAGTTACCAATCAGCCTAACATGCAGGTTTTTGGTCTGTGAGAGGAAACCAGAGTACCTGGAGAAAACCCACGCATGCATGGAGAGAACATGCAAACTCCAGAAAGGTCCCAGGCTAGAATTTGATCTGGTGAGCTTCTTGCTGAGAGGCAACAGCTCTACTGAATGAGCCACCAAGCCACCCTGTCCAAAATATTTTATATCCAATTTAGAACAAACATTACATTGAATAAAATTAATTTTATCAATAGCATAAAAGCAATACGCCGAACAGCAGCATGAACATGAGTATGTGTGAGCAGATGAGTACAAATGAACACAGCAACATGAAACAGATCAGCAGCAACGTGATGTGATTTTTCACAGTGATTATTCTGGTTAGATATTCATGAGTCTAACAGCCTCGGGGTAGAAGCTGTTCCTCAGTCCAGTGGTTCTACACTTAATGCTCCTTAACCTCCTGCCTGAGGGGAGCGGGGCAAAAAGTGTGTGTGCTGGGTGAGTGGGGTCCTCCTTTGTGATGCAGGTGACCCTCTTCTTGCATCTAGAGATGTAGATGTCTGTGATGGGATGCTGGCTCCAACAGACTTTTGTACAGCCTTCATGTTCTCTCCATGCATGTGTGAGTTTTCTCCTTGTACTCTGGTTTCCTCCCACAGACCAAAAACATGCATGTGACAGGTGTAAGTGAGAGAGTGAATGATTGTTTGTCTCTTTGTGTCCCTGTGATGGACTGGAGACCTGTTCAGGGTGTCCCCCGCTTCTCGCACAGTGACTGCTGGACATGGGCACCAGGAAGAAGCAGGTAAAAGATAATGGATGGATGGATTTACTTGATTGAATTATATAGGGGCCAAGATGGGGTAGAGGCAGGGTAGCCGACCTGGGACCCGAAAGTCTCAGGCTCAATCCCCAGCCACCACCAGATGTCATGGTGTCTCTGAGCAAGATACCTAATCCGTAACTGCTCCCTGGGCACTTACCATATTTTCTGGTGTATAAGTCACATCTTTTTGCCTAATTTGCATGCCCTGCGACTTAGTCAAAAGTCAAAGTCAAAGTCAAAGTCAACTTTATTGTCAGATCTGCAATATGTACAGTGCAGGACATACACAGGACCGAAATTGCGTTTCTCTCAGTCCCTCGGTGCAACAGTAAACATCTAAACATTGAAACACTGAAACATATAATAATAGACATAAGCATAAAAATAGTAAAACTAACACTGTCCTGAGTTTTTTTGCATAGTGGTATAAAAAAAGAGTATAAAAAGTATAACTAAAATAAACTAAAGGTTTCTAGCATTGACATTTGCAAAGTGGCAAAGCAGCGTATGAGTCAATGTACACAGTATATGTATGAGGTAGTAGTTGATGTTGTTGTAGAGGCAAAAAGTGGCATATGCAGTAAGGCACATTGGGCATCCCTAAATAAGACCGTTCAGAGCACACTGTATATGTACCAGCAGTGGTGTAGATATTAGAGTAGTGTAAATAAATGTAAACAGTAGTAATTACATGTAAGCAGTAGTAATAAAAGTAAACAGTATTAATAAATGTAAACAGAGAATGTAAACAGTATTATGATTATAGGCAGTGATGTAATACAGACATTAGTGCAAGTATGAGAAGTAGTGCAAACTGTATGAGCACATGACCGAGAGTTTAGTGAAAACCCGTTTGGTGACACAGAGTCTAGTGTTAAAAACTTTGTGTTGAGTGATAATATGTGAGAAAGTTTTAGTGTTAAGGCAGTTCAAATGGGAGGGGAGGCAGAGCAGGCAGAGTGTTTAGCATTCTGACTGCCTGATGAACAGAGCTGTCTCTCAGTCTGCTGGTTCGAGCCTGGAGACTCCTCAGTCTCCTCCCTGATGGCAGCAGTCTGAAGCAGCTGTGTAGTGGGTGTGTGGGATCACCTGCCATGCGGTGGGCTTTCCGAGTGAGGCGTTTGCTTATAGGGCAAAGCGAAATATTTATGGATTTTTTCCCCATATTTTAGACCAAATTTTGTCTGAGATATGACCGTTTTTCATTTTGACCAAAAAATGGTGCAGTACCGGTTTCGGCCGCTAGGGTCCACCGACCGTTCCCAGCTCATGTGTCCGAAGGAAGCCTCCTCTGGTCGGACTCACTCTGTCGCAGCACGGCCTCCTGCTCTGGAAGTATGAACTACTGTTAGCTCAGTGTTTTACTGTTAGCAATACAAAATAGCTCAAGAACCATAGGACAGATTTTGATGAAACTTGCAGAAAGAAATCACTGGATGGACATTTACAAATGATTAGCTGTAGGAGATGTTTGAGCTAAAATTCGATGTTTTAGCACCGTAGATGTTAGCTGTTAGCTCCGTGTTTTAACGGGTACTATTTAGCAAAATAACTCATGAACCACAGGACAGATTTTGACGAAACTTACAGAAAGTAATCACTGGATGGACATTTACAAACTGTTAGCTGTGTAGGAGATGTTTGAGCTAAAATTAGATGTTTTAGCACCGTAGATGTGTTAGCTGTTAGCTCCGTGTTTTTAACAGGTACTATTTAGCAAAATAGCTCATGAACCACAGGACAGATTTTGATGAAACTTACAGAAAGTAATCACTGGATGGACATTTACAAACTGTTAGCTGTAAGAGATGTTTGAGCAAAAATTCGATTTATTTATAATTTATTTTCACAGCGCGCGCAACCATTTGGAAGACGTCAAAGCGAAACCATTTAAATCTAGCAGATTTGACCTATAAGTGAATTTATTAAGGAACGGTTAAGCTCAGACAAACTTTTACTATCATGTCAGCAAACAAATATATATTTTTTAAGTGTTTATCTTGCTAAATTTTAAAGTAAATGCTGCGGTCCCACCCGTGCGGGTGCACATAGCGAAACTACTTTTTAAAGCTCCACTGACATGTTCTTTTAACTTTTCAAAAAATGGCACAACATATATAAATATTAAGATAGACCTCTGACCGTTTTTGCTAAAATAATGTTAAATGAATGAAAATTTCTCTCAAAATAGTTTAAAATTAGCGCCGTTTTTTTAGACCGTAAATCCGGATCTTCCGGTCACGTGTCAGCATTCCTGTTTGTGACGTCACGTCCGATACTGAACTCTGCTCAAACGACAAAAATATAGACGCATCCGTCGAATTTAGCCATTTAAAACTACATTATAGCGATTTGGCTTCGCTATAATGTAGTTTTAAATGGCTAAATTCGACGGATGCGTCTATATTTTTGTCGTTTGAGCAGAGTTCAGTATCGGACGTGACGTCACAAACAGGAATGCTGACACGTGACCGGAAGATCCGGATTTACGGTCTAAAGAAACGGCGCTAATTTTAAACTATTTTGAGAGAAATTTTCATTCATTTAACATTATTTTAGCAAAAACGGTCAGAGGTCTATCTTAATATTTATATATGTTGTGCCATTTTTTGAAAAGTTAAAAGAACATGTCAGTGGAGCTTTAAATCCAGCTGATTTGACAATTATGTGCATTTACTGTATTAAGGAAAAGTTCAGCTAAGACACATCTTTGCTATAATTTTCAGCAAACAAACAATTGTTTTTACCATGTTAATATTGTTAAAGTCCTTCAGTGCACGCTCCTGTGGCAGCCATTTGCAGCAGGGCAAACCTCTGGCCCACATTTCGGGTTGTCAGCGGTGACGCGTAACATGCGACGCATGAGCGGTGACGCATAATAGATGTGACTTATAGGGTGAAGCAACATATTTATGGATTTTTCTAATTTATTGGACATATTTGGACAATGCGACTTATAGGGCGGTGCGACTTATTGGCCGGAAAATATGGTACATAGCTGCCCGCTGCCCACTGCCCCACCTGGGTGTACCCCAGGTGCGATGGGTTAAGTGCAAAGGACTAATTTCACCATGGGAACATACAATGATGACAACATATAACATTTTTGTAAAAATTATTTGACTTCCACCTGAACTCAAAATAAAATAACAGGGAAGACTGTGCCACACACTGTGGCCTGGGCATCCACCTGGAGAGAACATTGCTGAGAAAAAAAAATGTCTTCATGATTTATTTATTTTTTTAGCTTTTCTGGTATGAAATCATCTCCCCTGACAGACCGTGCGGAAAATCTCATGATCCGACCCTGTAGCAGCATCCTTCCAGTCCTCTCACACCAGGTTTGTGGTGTGGTTTTGAATGTCACAAAAGCCACCAACAAAAGCAATGCAACAAAGTGGTTCATTATTTTAGGAAACTATAGTTTTGGGGTAACAGATGTCTCAGTAATGGTTTGTGTGAATCAGGAGCTGGCTGAGAGCAAGGTTAGCTGGCTAAGTGATAGAATTGCTGCAGAAATCAAAGCAATAGGAGTGATGCATTATGCTCTGACTCAACATCAACTGATTACTACCCCCAAAAAAGTCCACATGGTTCTGAGCTCACAAAGAGCAAGTAAATATGTCTACTTGTACTTCGTTAGATGTTTATTCTACAGTCTTGTCAGTTTCTATGTTTTATTGTGTATTGGAACTTTTAAAGCTTGGTCACTGGCTACAGCTTGCATCTCCTACCCAGTCATATCTCACCTATTTGGAAAACCTTCCAAAATAACATCCATATCTTTATATTTTACTACAAAACTGTGCAGGGAGAGATGCACTTACTTTTATGTATGCTGGTGAAGATTCTCAGTCGTCCAGGACATGATAAATCAAAAAGGCGTTCAATTCAAGATCAACTGGACTTTATTTGTAACAGAAGACGTTTCGCTCATCATCCGATAAGCTTTGAGAAAGCTTATCGGATGATGAGCGAAACGTCTTCTGTTACAAATAAAGTCCAGTTGATCTTGAATTGAATACTTTTATGTAGGTTCTTACTGCCCCCAAACACCTTAGTGTCCAGCAAGTTAATACTGCTAAAACCATTTAAATTCCCATATGCCCATTTTTTTTAAAGGAATTCAGAAACTTGGAAATAATTCAAGCCCATCTGCCCTTTCAAGAACAAAAGCAAAAGTACACAGAACATGTACCAGATGTGCTTTTAGGCTCTGTGGCCAATTCTCCATCAGCAACATGCACTCCCCTTTTCCTGTAGGTGGCTGGCTGTCAGCATGCATATTGCCTGAGGTGTTTGATGTGTCGGGTGAGCCTAATTTTCCAGCACAATCTTTGCTGAGAAAATAAATGAAGGTTTTGAACAACCTACAAAATTGAATGGAGTTGGTTCTACTGCTCTATTCTGTTCATGCTGCTTTATTTTACTGTACCAATGACCACCTCCCACTCTCTCGTGACCCACAGTGAGGTGGGTTCCTAATATTTTCTTAACCCAGATACTTTACAAAATTTGCTCCTAATAAATGAATCCTGGGGAAAATTCTCAAACTCCCATTGTATCTGGAATGTTTGACTCCCACCTTTCCAAGAGTTGGGCTGGGGAGGAGCAGATGTTAGTCAAGCAGAACCAGTGATTTGTTGACTTCATGTGCCAGACAACTTCACTCTGGATTTCTGAGGACTGTTCATGATATAAACACAGAAAGTTTTCATTGCGCTTTAACGTTGACGGAAACCACATGATCATCATGAAAAGTTACCAGCCTGACACTGGGACAACATGACTACATGGTGTTGTACATGAACAGAAACTAAAAAAAGAACAGAAACTAAAAAAAGAACAGTGACCAAACCATGAAAATGTATCATCTAATGCAGATCAAATCACAAGTTCTGTTTGTGCCAGACAGACTCATTTGCTGTTTCTTACCTTCACCCTGTTTCAAGTTGGTCTTATATACAAAAGAGCTCAGAGTGAGGAAGAAAGCCCCTCAAACAAACTCAAAGTCTGAACAAAAGAAGTATGGAGGACTCTGCTGAAAGAATGTGGCCCCTCTTTCAGCTGCTGGTATGCTTGCAGCTCTTCCCGTCAGGAGGAGAGAAGTCCCAGGAAGAAACAAACTGATGAAATGCAAAACAATTCCAACCTCCTGCCGCCTGCTGATAGATTAGAACTTGTCACATTTATCTTCTATTCAGTTTGCTGGAAACACTAAGGGCAACTTTAAACCTATTAAGACTTAAATAAAACTGTTTGGTATTTCTGGTAAATATTTGAATACTTTCAGCAACTGGCTTTGAATGTATTTACATTTATAATTAATTACACATTCATTTTGTTTAATGTTCTGATCTGCTATTTCCATGATAATCCAAATAACCACGTGCACGAGGAGCCGGCAGGACTCAGCTTATTTGGTATCACGTTGATATCTGTGTTTAGGCGATTCATATTTTTTTTCTGCTTTTGGTCACTTCAGAGCTGTGTTAATGCAAACGAACATCTGCTTCTTTGGACTGAAAACAGTACATGTGTCTGCAAACTGTTAATCAGTAATGAGTTTATGAGACAACATCATTATTGCCTAACACTATGAAAGTAGGGCAATAATGTAATTATCTTTGTGTGTGTATTCGCACCCTGCAGATGTTAGATGCTGTCTATCATGGTGCACTAAGATTCATAACTGGCTGTGATTATCGTACCCACCACTGCACCCTGTATTCACTGGTTAACTGGTCATTATTAACTTCACGCAGACTCTTCCACTGGTACATTTTCATCTTTAAATCACTTCTTGGTCTGTTGCCTTCATACATCTCCTACGTTTCTGCGAGTGCAGCTACAGCGTGCGCTCTCAGGACATGATTACCTGCAGTGTTCCCTCAGGGAGAACTGAACATGGCAAAAGGGCCTTCTCCTACTCTGCTTCCTGGAATATCTTACAAAAAGATCTGCAGCTCTCGACCTTGACCTCTCTAAATGGCTTTAAGAATCTGTTGGACTCCTGGCAAAAACCAATGCAGACATGTTCCTGTTTTTGATTTTCTACATCTGCCTTATAATCTGTCTGTTTTGCTACTTTGATATCTTTGTTTTAACTTGTTTAAAAAAATCTGTATGCCTCTCTTATGATTGTCTATTGTTGATTGTCCATGAAAAATCTACTGTTGCTGTTGTCATCATTCTTTGCCAGGTCTCTCTTGTAAATGAGTCCTCAAGGCTCAATGGGATTAACCTGCCTAAATAAAGGTTGAATGAATGTTAGCAAAAAATCTCATGAACTTGTGATCTGATTTTGATGAAATGCTCAAAACTAATCATTACCGGTACATGCATATCTACACTTGAAAACCTTCTGGAGTCAATTTAAAACAAGATGGCTGCCACAGCTAATTAAGATTAATAATCAAAAAAAGTTTAAAAGTGGCCTTTAATCAGTCACTGTTTCATATATTGACTTAAGATTTGATACATTAGTAACCGAGAGTCCCCCATCACATACTATGAGCTCTAATTGATTGTGATAAATATGTATTTAAAACTTTGGCATGAACTGATGGAGTTAACCCTGTTTGTCTGTTGGTAAAATATCTCATGACGTTTTGGCCAAATATTATTGAAAATTCCACAAAAGAATCAAGTTGTAAACATCTATAACTGACTGCCTTAGAGTCAATGTGATTCAAGGCGGCCTTCACAGAAAACTAACCTTAGCAAACACAAAAAATGGCTAAAACTCTGCATATATACAGTTTATGTGTGTGTGTGTGTGTGTGTGTGTGTGTGTGTGTGTGTGTGTGTGTGTGTGTGTCCTTGTTTATGCTACGTTGTAAGGCCCAGTTTTCTGAGTTTTACCAAATTGTGAGGCCCAACTGGTTCTTATGGGGCCCAAAGCCCGGGCCCCATAAGAAGAAGTCCCGTTGGTGGGTTAGGGGTTAGGTTTAGGACTAAGGTGTGAATTGAGGATGTGTTAAGGTTAGGGTTAGGTATGCATTGGTAATGGTTAGGTTTAGGGTAAAGGTCAGGGTTAGGCTATAGAAATGAATGAAAAATGAATGGAAGTCAATGCAATGGCCCCACAAAGATAGTAAAACAAACCTGTGTGTGTGTGTGTGTGTGTGTGTGTGTGTGTGTGTGTGTGTGTGTGTGTGTGTTTAACCTGTATAAATAAAGATTGAATGTTTTTGTTTTTCTTTTCTTTTGGCTGCTCCTTTCTTCAGGGATCACCTCAGGAAACTATCTTGTATGAAGAGTTGTTTTTAATGCTGGATGCCCTTCCTGACGCAACCACAAACCACCAAGCTAGCACAGCCCTCCATGTGGAGCAGCAAGCTGCCATCTAGGACACCTGGAGGAGCAGATGGTGGGGGTTGAGGGCCCTGCTCACTGGCCCAAGGTGGCACAAATGAGGGTGGAGGCAGGTGTGGGTGCTTCACCATTCCCACCCACATTTTTACGTTGTCGGTACGGGGAGTGGAACTGGTGAC
>JBBPBX010025031.1:0-39204 GCA_038048925.1 Garcialebias charrua | reverse complement strand
GGGTGGAAAATATGGTAGTTTAAACCTGATTAGTTTATTTACTAACTTGTGTTTGGACGACCTTATTATCCCATGAAGTCGGTGTGTTTGTGAGATCTTTGTCTTTTGTGGAGTCATTGAACGCCTTGTAAGGTTTGATCTGATTTCGATGTACCCATTTAGCAATTGGCTCTTTGCGGCCTTTGCTGATTTTGATTTCGTAGACGACTGAGGACACTTTGTCTGTTATCAGATGAGGTCCAGTCCACCTGGGCATTAGTTTGCGGGCGAGAGTTCCGGTCTCGGACCCTCCTTTCCCGGTTGCTGGGGCGAACGTATAGTACCAGACTCTGTCTCCCACTTGGAGTTCATTGTGAGAGGCCTTCTGGTCGTAGTACGCCTTGCGTCCTTCAGCGGATTTTTCCAGGTTTTTCTGGGCGAAAGCAAAAGTGTTTCTGAGGTGTACATTCAAATCTTTGTCTTTGGCATGGCCTAACATCACCCCCCTTTGGTCATGGGGGACCACGAACACAGGTGAGGACGTCCGTCCATGGGCACAAGTTAGGATGCCACCGTTTAGTTTAAGCTGTTCGCGCAGCTGAGAGAAGACGGTACACAGGAATCGTTTAGGATTTGGCCAACGTATCTTCTTACGTTTACCTCTTTCCGCGTAATTCAGGTGTGTCACAACCGTCGGCGCAGTCGCAGGTGTGTCTGATTGTACAGACTGCGACGGGTCACTGTCATTGTGTGTGTCTTCCCACGTCTCGACTGAAGAGGGGCTCTTTGAGTCTGTAAAAACTATGTCATTTCTGATTAGTTCTAGACACAAATGTTCCTGAACCAAGGTTTCATCGAAAGCTTGGCTGATAGCCGATTTACCTGTCCCAGGGGACAGTACAGCAACCTCGGTGTGGGGTCCTTGGATCTCCACACCTTTCTCTACCTGTGGTAGGTAATGTGAGTTTGCCCCCTTCATGTCTGATGAGGGGTCCTCGTAATCTGCAACAATGATGTCCAAGTGACTGTCAGCGTTTGGATGACTGTCATTTTCTGGACTCAGATGCCCTTGAACCAAGGTTTCATTGAAAGCTTGGTTGATTGCCGAATTACCTGTCCCAGAGGACAGTACAGCGTCTTCGGTGTGGGATCCGTGGATCTCAACACCTTTCACTACCTGTGGTAGGCAGTGGTCAGGGAGTGCTGAATGTGTCAGCTCACAGAGGAGGTTCTCTTGTTGGGCCAGAGTTTGGTCCAACTTTTGGGTCTCTTCTGTCTCACCTGTAGTTGAAGGTTCACTTACCGGGCTTGTGACCACGGTTGGGGAGTCCCTCGTGGCCACTGCGGTACCTGCGGTTAGGCAGTCTGTACCACAACGAGGAGGCACTTTTATTGGCAGGGGTTTTCTCACTGTTGCCCACATTTCCTGTTGACCATAATCTATAATCGCGTTGAAGCGGTTTATAAAATCTTGGCCAACCAAAAATGGGAATGAGTCAAGTTTAGACACGTACACCGGGTGGCGTAGTGTCATTTCGCCAATCTGCATGTGAACCATAGCCATAGCTGTTAGGGTTGTTCTCGTCTCTGCGAGACCCTGTAGCTCAATAGCACATTTCTCAAAGGGTATTTGCCTGTCAACACCGTTAGCGGCGGTCCTCAGCTCCTCGAACAGCTTGGCCGACATAATAGTTATATCAGAACTGCCATCCAGGAGGGCTTCACGCTCAAGGACACCTTCCAGTGTGATAGGCAGGTAAGCTTTCTTAGCCACCCCCCTTTGTATAAAGTTACACAGAAACCTCACAGGTCTTGGCCCACGTTTCTGTTCACGTGTGACTCTGTCTGTGTAATCTTGTTTACTGTCAGCATCTTGTTGGCTGTCAGCATCATGACCTTCAGGATGTTGTTGTGTGTCAGCAATTGGTTTGCTGTCAACATCCATGGCAATGTTGGTAGTAGTGTGCGCTGAGTTATTTGTGTGCTCTGAGTCTTTGTGAAAGACAGTGCTACACATCGCTCCAGGTTGGTCAATGTTGATAGTGTCATTATCAATGATAACGCCACTCATTGTATCAGGTTGGTCAAGCACAGTAACATTCAAATCTACTGACAAACTACTTACTTCCTCTGTCTCTTCCGAGCATAGAGGTGTTGGGCCATTATTCCGGGACATTCGTGACTCTTTGCCTGTCTTGAACTGTTCTGTTCGAGGCGCGGGAGGTGCAGTTCCAAGGCTCGGGGGTGGCTGTTGGGACGACGCATAGTTACATGAGTATAGGTCCTCATCCTTCAATTTCTTTTGAAGTCCACCCACCGATGGACCTTGGTTTTCACCCATCTGGTTCGATCTGAACCGTTGTGGGTCTCTTAGAGAGTGAACACCTACCTTTTGTGGTTCGTTGCTTGTCTCAGATTTTTCAATCTGAGGTGCTTCAGGGGCGGGGCTCCCTTTAAACCATTTTGAGTCACTGTTCCAACTGGTACCAACATTTCGGTGTATGTCAGTTTGAAAATCTTGTTCATTCTTGCTAGTATTATCCAACTCTTTTAACAACCGACGCGTGTTCTCCACCACTTCTGAGGTCAGAAAGCCTTTGAGACGATAGTGTTCATTCTCGCTAGTATCATCCCACTCTTTTACCAACCGACGCATGTTCTCTGCCTCTTCTGGGGTCAGAGGACCTTTGAGACGACGGTGTTTATTCTCGCTTTTTTGCGTCTGGGATACGACCTTTTGACCTGGGCACACCTCAGTGGGTGTTTTGTTTTGCATGTGAGCCTCAACAGCAGTTACAGCGCACTGTTTCATCACTGATTGTTTAAACTGATGTTGTAGCTCAAGGCCTTTTTTGAGAAGTTTTTCTCTTTGTCGTTTGCTATTGTTGTCACTAACTGTGTGCTCTGAGTTATCCATGTGCTCTGAGTTATCAAAGACAAGGTCACTCATTGTACCAGTTTGGTCATCCTCTATATCATTCAAGTTTTCAAACAACCAACTTTTGTCCACTATCTCCTCAGAGCTTAGTGGTGCGTTGCCTTTTTCCTGGAACTTCTGTGACCTTTTGCTACTCCCGGACTGTCCAGTCCGCAGTGCAGGGGCAGGGCCTTTGCTCGGTGTAGACCGCGGAGGGTCACTTAAAGAGCGGACATCCACCGTTTGTGGTTTTTTGCTTATCTCGGGCAGCTTTGTCCGAGGTGCAGGGACAGGGCGTGTGCTCGTCCTTCTCAACCATATTGGGTCTCTTAACCACTTCGGGTCATTGTTCCAGCGGACACCTTCATGTCGTGGTTTTTTAGTTCGAAAAACATGTTTCTTCTCGCCTTTTTTAGGAGAGGGAGTTGATGAACTTGTCCCTTCCAGCTCCAGCGAGTGGGATTTGACCTTGTCTTGGTAATGTAGTTCACGCTCTGGTTTTGTTTTTAACCAGATCGGGTCAGGGAGTTGACGAACATCAAAACCATTTATAGCACGCCGTTTTATTTTTAATTGCTCAATCTCACTTTTTAACTCAAGTTGTTCTTGTTGAAAATTTTCTCTTCTGCGAATGTTATCTTGCCTTAACAATTCAAGTATTTCAGTGAGCAGCTGTAAAGCTTCATCACAATCGTTATCTCCCATCTTTTTGTTTTGAATTCGTTTGATCTCACGTTTTAACTTAAGTTTTTCTTGTTGAAAAGTTTCTCTTCTGCGAATGTTACTAAGCCTTAACGATTCAAGCTTTGCTGTGAGCAGCTGTAAAGCTTGATCATAATTGTTATCTCCCATCTTTTAGTTTTGATTTTGTGTGAAAAAAATCAAAAGATTGTTCTCATGTTAGTGTTTGCAAATAAATATTCACTTTTAATGTAGCACTGAGTCAAATAAACTAATCAGCTGAGGTTTACGCGTTTCACTGTGTAATAAGTATTCATAGGTACCTTTTTTCAGGTTTTTACCCTCAATGAACTTTGTAAAAGTTAAATGCACTCTTGCAGTGTTAACTTTAAAATAGAACTTACGTTCAAACAACAGTTACTAACTAACCCAAGCAGCCTGATTTCCGTTTTTTCTTACTCAAACGCTTATAAAAGAGGGCTGACTTAAATGCAATGACTTCACTAAAATGTGACAGGATGCTGCTTGAGCATGCCTTTAAAAAGATGTCTTGCAGTCTCAGTGAAACTGATTTTGTACTGCATTTGACAGTTATCAGGAGTGAAAAAGGACGTTCTGTTCGTTATTTTAAACAATTTTTTATTTAAAATAAACGAGTGTTTGTGCGCTCAGCATAACAGTACAGTAATGATTGTGCACAGAAAAACGTTAAAAATGCCAATTTTAACTAAAAGTGTGCAGTGTACACCAATTCTGTTTAAAATTCAGAGATGTGAAGATACCATTTTATTTCTAATTGAATCAGATTTTTGTGGAATAAACAAAACTATCCTGGAGGATTATAAAACAAGTTTTCCTGGTGGAAATAAAACACAAGTTGGAACACAACAAGATTACCTGGATGGATTAATGAATGACAGTGCTTTGTATTAAATTGCGTCCGGCACATAATGGCTTGTAAGGGAGATCCAAATTATTTATGCAATGACAGTAGTTGTAACCAGAGTAACATTGTGGTGATGCTTAAGAGGACAGCTAGCTTAGCATTAGCAACATGTGCTCAGGTGTCATGCCAAATATCGGCCGCAGGAGCGTGCACGGGAGGACGTGCTCTTGTAGTTCTTAGAAATGTAAAGATTACCACCTAAAAACAATTGTCTTTTGCTTGAGATTATAGCAAAGGTGTGTCTAACGTTTCCTTAATAAATGCACTTTAATGTTCAAAAAAGCTTAATGTCAGCCTGCCAACCAAAGACCTATTACGGCTTGTAAGTTTGCATCTTTTTTAACAAAACCGAGCAAACAATTGTTAATCTTGTTATATTTCAAAGAACTGCAACAGCAAGGCTTCCTGTGCACGCTCCCGCGGCTGCCAATCGATATTTTGCAGGAAAACAGCGACAGAATGTTGATTGCCACTTGCACTTTATTACATAACTTAGAAACCGTACAATGCCATGTCTCCACGGCTCTAAGTCTGATATTCATACATATATAGAGCTTTGGAACGCACGTGACTGTGTGGGGACGTGTCGGGGCGTTCTGGTCTCGACCGCCATCTTTACTGACCTCAGAAAAGAGAAAAGAAACAGGTGAATTTCCATAGTTTTTGCCCTGATGCTGAAAAGCAGCACAAAATTAAGTGGACTATATCGTAATGAAATTCTCCCAGATGACCCAAAAAAAAATAATGGAAAAAAATCGAAATCGGAAATGTCACCCGTTTCAAATAAATAAATAAATGGAGCAGAGACCCGGAGTAATATTTGCCTCCACTGACATTCCCAGTCATTTTAGCAGACCTGGTCTGTGTCAGTGTTTACACCACAAATAATTTTAAGAATTACAAGTCACTAGGAGAGCTGGTCCATGAAAAGCTGGCTAGATGATTTGGACATTTTTAAAGCCCACAGATTGTAAATACGTTGACAGTACGTTGTTCTTGGCTCCTTAATTTTACATAAATTATTAATATACATTTCTTTCATAATCAATCAACCTTGTATGCTATGAGTATTAAAAATTGTGAACACTTGATTTTTAAAGTATGTATTTTAACTGATTTACAAAGCTCCAAGTTGAAAATTACCTTAATTTTAATTAATTGAGCTCTACTTAACATGTAGACTTCAAATCTTGATTAGATTCAGAGTCAGAGAATCTTTATTGTCATTTGCACCACATGTGGTACATGTGATGAAAAGAGATTATGTACACAGGGTCCCAGTTACATCCAACAACAAAAAATGTAAGAGAAGAACAGTAGTAACATCTAAGATATGAACTAAGAAAAACATCAGCTAAAAATGCACTAAGCACCAATGTAATAACATCATTACAAGCAGCAGCACGAACATGATTCTGTATGAGCAGATGGTCACAAATGAACACAGCAACAAGAAACATATCAGCATGATGTGATATTTTGCGGTGATTATTCTTATCATTTATTTATTCATGAGTCTAACAGCCTCAGGGTAGAAGCTGTTCCTCAGTCTAGTGGTCCTACATTTGATGCTCCTCAACCTCCTTCCTGAGGGGAGTGGGGCAAAAAGTGTGTGTGTTGGGTGAGTGAGGTTTTTCATGACTTTCATGGTGGCCCTCTTCCTGCATCTGGAGGTGTAAATGTCTGTGATAGTGGGGAGACTGACTCCAACAGATGTTTGTGCAGCATTCACCACTCTCTGTAAAGCTTTTCTTTCTGCAGCTATGCAGCCTCCATGCTACACATTGATGCTGGAGCACAGGATGCTCTCCACTGCACACCTGTAGAAGGATGTGAGGACTGGGCTACTCAGACCAGCTCATCTCAGCCATCTGAGGAAGTAGAGTCTCTGATGACCTTTCTTGATCACGCTGGTGGTGTCGTTGGTCCAGCTGAAGTTATCATTCATGTGTACACCCAAGTATTTGTAGCTGGAGACCACTTCCACTGCAGATACACTTGTGTTCAGTGGGGATTTGTTTGTTTGTTCCTTAAGTCCACAATCATCTCCTTTGTCTTCTTCTCATTGATGTGAAGGTTATTCTCCTTGCACCAACTCTCCAGGTGTTCCACCTCCTGTCTGTAGCTGGACTCATCATTGTTTGTGATGCATCCCACCACAGCTGTATCATCTGCAAACTTTACAATATGACAGCCTGGATGGGTGGCTACACAATCATGTGTGAGCAGAGTGAACAGAAGAGGGCTCAACACACATCCTTAAGGAGAGCCAGTGCTGAGGGTAATGGTGGAGGAGGAGAAGTCGTGGATCCTCACTGACTGTGGTCTGTTTGTTAAAAAGTCTAGTACCCAGTTACAAATGGAGGGGCTTAGTCCAAGTGTGAATAGTTTGTCTATCAGGGTTCGGGGGATCATGGTGTTGAAGGCAGATGTGAAGTCCACAAAGTGCATACGGACGTATGAGTCCTTCTGATCCAGGTGGGTGAGAGCAATGTGGACCACAGAGGAGACGACGTCCTCTGTTGATTGGTTCTCATGATATGCATACTGATGAGGGTCCACGTTCATGTTGATGTTTTGATGTGAGTCATGATCAGTTTTTCAAAGCATTTAGCAACTATTGGGGTGAGGGCCACCGGCCGATAGTCATTCAGACCAGTCACTGTGGAGCTTTTTGGGACTGGGATGATGGTGGTAGTCTTCAAGTAGGTGAGAACTGTTTCCAGGGCAAGTGAGGTGTTAAAGATGTCTGCCAGCACATTGCAGAGCTGATCGGCACATTCTTTTAACACTTTCTTGGGAATGTTGTCAGGACCAGTTGCTTTGTGAGGGTTGATTCTGTTGAGACTACTCTTCACTTCTGCTACGGTAATGATAAGACACTCTTCATCCGGTGGTGAGGTGAGTCTGGTGCTGGGTGGTCTGTTTGGGTCCTTAAAGCGTGCATAAAACTTGTTGAGGGCATCTGGCAGAGATGGATCTCTGGGGCATTGTTCACTCCTTCCTTAATAGTCTGTTATGTACTTTAATCCCCTCCACATGCTCCGTGGGTCTTGTGAGGTGAACTGTCCCTCAATTCTCTGTGCCTATTTGGCTTTGGCCCTCTTGATACCAGTAACCAACTCCCTCCTATTCCTTCTCAGCTCCTCTGAGTTTCCAGACTTGAAGGCAATGTTCCTAGCTGCCATCAGGGTGCGAACTTCTGCATTTAACCAAGGTTTTGTGTTTGAGTAACATTTAACATATTTTTTGATGGAGACATTTTCAGAGCATCTGCTGATGTACCCTAGTACTGATGAAGTGTATTGTTCAAGGTCAACTGATCCTCTGTTTTCAGCATCTCCTCTGAAGACACTCCAGTCTGTTCTTTCAAAACAATCTCTCAGCATGGGGCCACTGTCCTGGAGCCAGCACTTAACTTCCCTTTGTACTGGTCTGGAGCGTCTCAGTGGGGGGGAGAGAGCTGGAACCATGAAAACAGAGGTGTGGTCAGAAGCTCCTAGGTTGGGCCTGGGTATGGCCTTGTAACCCCCCCTGACGTTTGTGTAAACCTGATCTAGTGTTTTTCCTTCCCGTGTTGCTATGGTTACATGTTGATAGAGGTTTGGGAGACAGTCTTTTAAGTTTACACGATTGAAGTCACTGGCTACGATGCATAATGCTTTAGGGTTTTCATTCTGCAGCGAGCTGATAAGATCATGAACCTCCTGCTGGGCGACATTTCCATCAGCTCCAGGTGGAATGTAAATTACTGTGATAAAAATCACAGAGAAGTCACAATGGTCGACACTTAACTGTTATTTGTTCAACATCAACGGTGCAGGAGCTCCTTACAACAACCCAATTTCTGCACCAGTTTTTATTTACATAGACGCACACCCCGCCTCCTTGTCTTTTTCCCATTACCTCATTGTTCTGGTTTGCTCTGAAGAAAAGTCTGTTGTCAAGCTGATAAACAGAGTCCGGTGTTTCCTTTAAAATCCACGTCTCTGTCAGGCAAAACACAGAGCACTGAAGCATCTCTTCTGAAGTGCTGACCCTCAAACGAAGTAAATCCATTTTGTTGTCCAGCGAACGGACGTTAGACAGGAAAAGTGACGGCAGCGGGAGTTTCCCGGTTTTAGCGTTAGCACACAGTCTCACCATAAACCCCACCCGGCAACCCCTCTTCTGAAGCCGAGAGCAACGCTTTCTCTTCTGCCCGCAGGAATGCCCCCTCCGCTGCTTCCAGGTGGATGATTTTAAGAGCTGCATTCTTCTGAGCATAGATTTTATTTCGCCGCCGATTTCAGCTATATCCTGTGGCAAATCCGCTCCAATTCTCACCAGTTCGGTGCAGCTATATTTCACACGCATTACTTTATATATAATATGTATTAAGATGCATATATATTATAGATAAATGTTTCTGTCTTTTCATTCACCATTTTAATTGTGTGTTAACAGGTTTTGCTCTCTGAGTCATGAGGGTGATGCATAAAAATACAGCTAGCTGTACAAAATCCAACTCCTGAACTTGAAGCATCTCCTGATGGACTCACACTGTGATCGCTGCTGCCTGGAGAAAGTTCCCTCACAAATATAAGACATGCAGCATCCAGCAGGCTGTGGAGGCAGGAAATGAAGTTCACCTGAAAAAGCATCACCCACACTGCACAGGTGCATAATCAAACCACTGTGACCTTGTGTGGACCCAGACAGACATGGCTGGATATCTACAGAAAGCATGAAGCTTCCTAAAGATATTTCTCAGAGCACGCTTGTACTCCAGCTTCAAGGGAAACATAATTATGTAAATTATGCTGTTCACTTATATTTGCACATTTTTGTGTAGCAATTTTTCTATAAAATGTATTACCTCACACAATGTTCATCACGTTGTTACTAGAAATTAATTACATCAAATGTTTACTACAAATGTGATCAATTTCATCATGTTTACATGTTAGTGCTGAATCAAATGTATCATGAATGTTTACCACATAAATTTTTATTAAATGAGAAAAAACAACCACTTATGTTATTATTCAACTGTAAAAATATTTCAAAACAATGGCCCTCATGCACGAAAATGTTCGTATTTTTATCCTAAATTTCTCCTACTTTTGTTCGTACGAAGCGTTCGTACGAACATGCCACGTCAGATCCAACAAAGTCTTCTATCCACAGGAAAAGCGTGTAAACGGGCTGCTTAAAGTTGATGGATCCCACCTGTTCTACTCACCTGCGCGTGCTCGCGGGAAGGTAATTTACATAATTTCCACCCCTCAAAACACCATATAAGGCCACGCTTCCTGCCTTCAGACAGCAGGAAGTGTCCATTCATTCAAACTCGAAGTAAAAGGAGGAACTTCACGCGTTCGGAGATCTGCTCTCAGTGGCGCTGTGGCTACCCCCCCACCCCCCGCAAGTGTCGGATGGTCAAATACCTTTAATTTTAGTGTACTGTGTTACAGTTTCACTTATTCAGAAGAGCTGTGGCGCACCGCTACCCCACCCCCCCGCAAGTGTCGGATGTGTTTTTCAACAGAAGCATTTTAAAATGTCTCGAAACTACAGTTAACATCATATTAATATTGTAGTGCATATGTTTTGTCTCCCGTGGGTCGTACAGTATCAGAAATCAAGAATAAATGGTTTGATCTGAAAATGGCTTCAAACAAACATCTCGCCGCAGCACGGACAGGAGGTGGTCAGGAGATGGTGGACAATAAATGCCACGCTGCAAGATGCGTGCCAACATGTTTTGCAGCACAAATGATGCGCGCACCTCCTGGTCAGTGCGCACCTCCTGGTCACTGCGCACCTCCTGGTCAGGACGCACCTCCTGGTCAGTGCGCACCTCCTGGTCAGTGCGCACCTCCTGGTCGGTGCGCACCTCCTGGTCAGTGCGCACCTCCTGGTCGGTGCGCACCTCCTGGTCAGGGCGCAACTACATTCTGCAGGTTATATTTCGAATCAGATATAATAATCAATTGCTCCGATGGTGTTTGGCACAAGATCAGTATAATTCATACTTGTTCTACGGCGGTGTGGGGATTTTATGTACCTGGGTGTTAATATGAGGAGCGGCTTTGATGACCAAGGGGAGCGCACGGCCTGCGCGACACACCAGACAAATTAAACTTAAAATTATAATTCTAATTCAAACAGAATAACCTATTGTCAAGAATAATTATGGTGCGTGATTTTTTTAAACCCAAAATATTTTCTAAATAACGAAATATGAAGTTATTAGTGAAGGAAATCCATCTGGATAACAGCGGACCGACTGCTCGTAAAATATACGACAGGTCCGGACCACTCGTAAATTTTGTTCGTATCTGAGAAAAATCCTAGGATACGAAAACATTGTTGAATGCCACAAATGATCCTAAATCACTCGTACGCACAGTTTAAGAACAAATCTGTGCGTACGAACGGTTCGTGCATGAGGGCCAATGAGTGCAAAAAAAATAATTTTCTCCAGTCTACATTTTACATATATCAGTAGCAACATGTGTAGGTTTTATTAGCATTAGATTTACAACCACACTAGAACACATGTTCACTAAACTGCAGCACAGCAAACACACACACACACACACTCACACACACACACACACACACACACACACACACACACACACACACACACACACACACAATCTGAAGAAGTGTCATGTAAGCCCCAGTTTAGTTAAATGGTGTAGTTCTGTGTAACATTTTCCATTAGTTTCTCATGCAACCAGTCACTCTTTCCACATGAATTCTAAGGTATGCTCATGTGTTTTCAACATCATTAGCATCAAGTCAGCTGTAACCCTGTGTACATAGTTTTGTTCCACCTCACATACAACATGTGATGTGAATGACAATAAAGAACCTTGACCTTGACTCTCACACTGTCTTTAATATCAAAGCCTCTGGCTGTAATAATTTGAGAGAAGATCACAGCTTCTGTTATGAGCTTGTCTGGTGCCCATCCATCCCTTGTACAGAAAAGAAAGGCACAGGTATTAGACAGAGTTTTATGTGACACATAAAACCGATGGCAAAGCAAAGAAGTTCTGTATAATATTTTATACTTAAATTTTTCTTTGTCCAGCTGGTTTTTATTCAGCTCTGACCTGTTCTCCTGTAACAGATGACTCATTTCTGCTCCTTGTTGTTCATACAACTGACGGTGTATTTGTAGCTTTTTGCTGCTAGTCCCTGTTCCTCCATCTGCAGCCTCAATGAGCTCTTCTGGAATTTCATCCATTTTATATGAAAGTTTGCCTTGACAAGGACGTATCGGAACACAGATAAGTATTACTACAGTAACAGTGACAACACTAGAAACTTTAAACAGTTTATTTCACAATAACACTGATGTCCACTCTGTCTAAAATCAGACTACATTATATAAAAAATGTTAAGTTCAGAGCTCGGCATTCTGCTTCGATGTCTTCACCTGGTGGTCTGGATTCCCTTCGCCAGCTTCCCGTGTGCACGGACCAGGAAATCAACAGGGATCTGCGGCCGGAGCAGCTCATTGTTGGAAGCGAGCCGCGAACGCGCGCTCTCCCACCAGCTGCTGGCTCATCAGCTGCTAGCACATCTGCTAGCTCGGATAACATCAAGATCTGTGTTGTCAACGCCCGATCTGTTTGCAATAAAACGTTCATCCTCAGGGATTATTTTGAAGATCACGACTTGGACTTTTTCTGCATCACAGAGTCGTGGATGTCGCCGTGTGAGTCTAGCGCATTGACGGAAATAATACCACCAAACTGTTTGTTTTTTAACGACCCGCGGCCATCAGGTCGTGGTGGTGGATTATTAACAATATTCAAATCAACTTTTAACTGTAAACAACTGCCCATCCCAGTCTCCTGCTCCAGTTTTGAGCTGACTGTTTTTGAACTAGGCCATTCACCTGTGACTTTATGCGCTCTGGTCTATCGGCCACCTCGTTCCAAGAACTTCATCAGCGAATTTTTTGATTTCCTGGCTGTAATTACAGCTAAATATTCCCAGGTGGCCATTTTTGGCGATTTCAACTTGCACGTGTGTTATCATGAGAAGCCCATAGTTAAGGACTTTTTAGATTTATTGGACTAATTTAATTTGACTCACACGTTAACTCTCCCACGCAGCAGCATGGACATATTCTGGATCTTGTTTTAACATGTGACGTGACCGTTTCAAACCTTGAAATAGGAGACAATATATTCTCAGACCATATGCCAGTCAAGTTTCAGTTCACCCTCCCCCATGTAACCCCTAAAACATGCATTTCTGCACGTAAAGGCAGGCATGTTAACCATTTAACTGCCGCACATTTCACCGAGGTCTACAACAATGACATGTTAATTCAGCCCCCATTGTTCCTCTCCAGCACTGAGGAGCTGACAAACCAGTTTGACTCTGTTTGTTTAAAGGCTCTGGATCAAGTAGCTCCTATTAAATCTAGGCGACCAAAACTCAGGGTAGAACCGTGGCTGAAGGACACGACCAGAGCTGTTAGGCAGCAATGCCGAAAGGCGGAGAGGAAATGGAAAAAAGACAGACTGAAGGTCTCATTTCAGATGGTAAAAGAGAGCTGGCGTCGATATCAGAAAGCAGTTAAAACTGCTAAATCACAATACTTCTCTGATATCATTGCTACAAACTCTTGCAATCCTCGAGTTCTAATCTCTACCCTAAACTCTGTCCTCCACCTCACTGGAAGCCTCCACTGAGCTGTGCGAGAACTTCCGACATTTCTTTTTAGATAAAATTGCAACCACCCGGGCTCTCATTTCTCCTCCATCTCACGATCCATCCATCCCACCTCAATCTGTTGCTGTATTTGACCATTTTGAACCAGTCTCTCTGTCCTCTCTAGAGCATGTCATGTGCAACCAGAAACCATCTGGTTCCCCCTCTGATGTGGTCCTCCCTCGACTCCTAAAGGAGGTTTTTCACACTCTGGGTCCCTCCATTCTCTCTATTGTTAATAGCAGTCTATCCTTGGGTGTGGTGCCAAAATCAATAAAACATGCTGCTGTTCAACCCCTCTTGAAAAAACCAAACCTTGACCCTTTCAGTAGTTTCTAACTTCAGGCCTGTCTCCAGACTCCCATTTATTTCTAAACTAGAGAAAATAGTTGAGTCTCAGCTAAAGTGCTTCCTGGAGGATCACGCTATCCCCGAAATATTCCAATCTGTCTTCAAATCCCTCCACAGCACTGAGACTGCCTTACTGAAAGTTTTTAATGACATCTTCCTATCCACAGACACCGGTGACTCTGTGCTGCTTGTCCTTTTGGACCTCACATCCGCTTTCGACACCATCGACCATGAGATCCTCATTGCTAGGTTGGAGCAGTGGATGGGCATCACAGGGTCAGCCCTGAACTGGTTCAGATCCTACCTCTCTGACAGATCCTTTTGTGTTTCCATCAATGGTTTTAGTTCTGCAGTGGCAGCTCTTAAATGGGGGGTTCCGCAGGGTTCCATCCTGGGTCCTCTCCTATTCTCCTTATACCTGCTACCACTCTGTGCTATTTTCCGGAAACACAACATACCCTTCCACTTCTACGCTGATGACTGTCAAATTTACTTCCCCTTAAGACAAAATGGTACTTGCTCTATTCAACCTCTGCTCGACTACCTGGCTGACATCAGGGACTGGATGGCTTTACATTTCTTAAAACTGGGGTCTGCGATATTTGAACACTCTGGGACTCTCTGGGACTTAGAAATATTTTCAGCGCAAAAAAAGCATTCTGCTCCCTCCCCTCAGAGCCATATATGGCACAGTGCTCTGCAGCTGAACTTGGGATCTGCTCCGCCCCCTGCTGCTCTCTGCTCAGAGTCGCTGCGATATTCTGTGTTTATGTTAATAAAACCTTCTAATAAAATAAAATAAAACCATGGAGCGCTAGTCCTACAACCCAAAATCCAGCAGAAATCATCAGAGGTTCACAAAGCAACGTTTGGACATGATTTAATTCGCTCGTGACTTCCTCATGTCTCAGCGCTGGTCTGGAATGTGTGGAAGGCTCCACCTCCTCCTGTCTGCACTGCGATATTCTGTGTTTATATGATAATATAACTGTTAAAAAAATTAATAAAACCACGAATCACTCATCCTACAACACAAAATCCAGCAGACACCAGCAGAGGTTCACGAAGCAACGTTTGGACATGATTTAATTCGCTCGTGACTTCCTCATGTCGCTGCGCTGGTCTGGAATGTCTGGAATGCTCCACCTCCTCCTGTCTCTGCGCTGCGATATTCTGTGTTTATATGATAATATAACTGTTTAAAAAATTTAATAAAACCACGAATCACTCATCCTACAACACAAAATCCAGCAGAAATCATCAGAGGTTCACAAAGCAACGTTGGACATGTTTTAATTCGCTCGTGAGTCGTGACAAATCCATTTCCTCATTCCTGTCAGTGCAGGATGAAGCGATCACTTGGCTTTTGGCAAAAAAACTAAATAAAAGTCCAGCTCTGGGATAAAGAAGGGATATTTAATACATTTTGTGTCACATAAAAAACAGTCCTGCATCGCTTTGCAATCCTTTGAATGAGAACGAGCTGCGGCTGGGACAGGTGGGGGCGTGGGTTGGGGCGTGACAAACAACTCTGTTTTTATTGGCTGTCAGTGTCCTGGTCACTCTTGTGTTTTCAGTGTTTTTATAAATGCTGATAGAGAAGCAAGGGGACAATAGATTTTTTCAGAGATTACTTTGTCTAACATCAGTTTGTCAGTAGATAGTGACTGAGTGAAGAAATATGTTAAAAATATATTGTTTGAAAAGTTACAGACTACATTACAATCTTACATACTATAGCTTTAAGTTTCAACGATAAGAAGTCTGAAGCCATATTGTTCCTTCCCAATGACACAACCTCGAACCACTGCATCGACCTCTTTGCTCTACCCCTGTCTGAAAAACAAAAAGTCACAAATCTGGGAGTGATAATGGATCCTTCCATGAAACTCAACAGTCATGTAAACATGATCGTTAAATCCTGTTTTTTCCACCTGAGGCGACTGTCTAAGCTGAAGCCTATATTATCAAAAAATAACCTGGAGACAATGATTCACGCATTCATTACATCTAGGCTTGATTACTGCAATTCACTTCTGCTTGGCGTCAGTCAGGCCTCCATTGCTCGATTACAACTGGTCCAGAACGCAGCTGCCTGATTTTTAACCAGTACACGCAAAGGAGAGCACATTACACCAGTCTTGGCCTCCCTGCACTGGCTACCAGTTCATCTTAGAATCCAGTTCAAAATTCTCATGTACGTCTACAAATCACTGAACAGCCTCGCCCCCGCCTATCTCTCAGATCTGATACACCCATATGTCCCTCCATGTGCTTTGAGGTCAGAGGACCGGGTACTTTTAACAGTTACAGAAACTCATCTTAAGCACAGAGGTGACAGGGCCTTCTCTGTAGCTGGCCCTAGACTCTGGAACGAGTTACCGCTTCTCATCAAACAGGCCCCCTCCCTCTCAGTTTTCAAATCCAGGTTAAAAACTCACTACTATTCTGTTGCCTTCAACACCCGCTGATTGGTGGTTGATCGTTTTATTTTTGATCTGCAATGTTTTATGTTTTTCGTGTTGTACTTCATTGTCTGTGGTGCCTGTTGCTTGTTTGTTTGTTCAGCACTTTGGTGTGGACTTGTTCCTGTTTAAAGTGCTTTATAAATAAAATGGTATGGTATGGTATGGTAACTCCAGTAAACCGAATTAAAATACTCACCTGATTAGAAATGTCTGGAACAAACTAGCATGTATCTTGTGATGTTGCAGAACGTTACATCAGTACGTGTCACCGCTGATATCCAAGCCATTCATCTCCTTTTTGTTATGGCCGACACATGAGCTCCCTCGCGTTGTTTCCAGGCGGGGAAACTATAAAACGAAAGTATGTTTCTATTTTTTTTACCTTTACGGTCGTGTGACCAGACATTAGGGGTGCAGGAAAAAATAATTTCTTAAGGTTTGTTGCTGCAGGTGTCGCCGCTTGCGCTGCCGGCGAGAAAAGTCACATTGTCCAACGTCCCTCTATTTGTCAGTGATGAATTTCTGATTAAAGAGCTGTTGCGACATGGAAAGGTGGTGTCTCCCTTTAAAAAGGTGCTGACGGGGTGTAAATCACCTTTATTAAAACACGTGATGTTTCATAGGAGGCAGCTGTTCATGGTGCTCAACAGGCACGATGAGGAGCTGGATGTGCACTTTCATGTACGGTTTTTATTAATGAAAAGTGCATTATAAATGGAATTCATTATTATTATTATTATTATTATTTGGACGGTTTTGATTACCTCATGTTTGCATCATCCTCCAACATGAAGTGCTTTAGCTGTGGTCATTCATTCATTCATTCATTCATTCAACCTTTATTTAGTCAGGTAAATCTCATTGAGCCTCGAGGGCTCATTTACAAAAGCGACCTGCTACAAACTAAAGAATGATGAACAGCAATGGTAGAATTTCCTTAAACAACAAACAACAGAAGAAAAAAACACGAGAGAAATAGAAAGTGAAATGCAAAGTATCAAAACTAGCAAAACACCACAAGGTAGATGTACAAAATCAAAAACAAGAACATATCTGCAATGGTTTTTGCCAGGATTCCAAAAGATTCTTAAAACCATTTAGGGAGGTCAGGGCCGAGAGCTTCAAATCTTTTTGTAAGATATTCCAGGAAGCAGGAGCAGAGTAGGAGAAAGCCCCTTTTCCAAGTTCAGTCCTCACTGATGGAACACTGCAGGTGATGATGTCCTGAGAGCGTACACTGTAGCTGCACTCACGCAAAGACAGTGGCTGTGGATTTGCTCTTGCAGCAACGGACACCCATGAGGCCTGTCCAGTCTGTCTGGGTATATTTCATGCAAGACAGCTGGTCCACAGGACCCAGACACCACGGAGACCCTCACTCCGACCCCAGAGCTCAAACACATGGCTCTACACGACAGCACGCGCGTCGAATGGGGCAACAGCCCTGACCCGCTTGCTCCCATGGTGGACCTAACAGTCGAGTTCGACACCAGAGGCATGATGAATGAAGACGAGATCTCCATCTCAACCTCGGGCGAATTTTCAGCGGAGGTACCAGAACTCGAAATCGAGGATCCGGGAGAGGACCTCCCCAGGACCCCGATACCTGCGTTCCCTGAAACGGACTTTTCCATCCCGACCCTGTTCGACCTGTGCCACAGAGCAACGGACGCATTGAACATCCCCTGGCCGGAACCCCCACCTCGCCAACAGGTCACGAGGCTGGCCGGGAACTATTTTCATTCAAAACAGCACGTTGCAACAAGGCAAAGGATGCCCGTGTTCCCAGACTTCCTCATGGAACTGACCCGTATCTGGCCTCAGCCACGAGCGCCCATGCTCCTCCCTCTCTCACAATTCCTTGACGTGGAGGACATGGATCAGGTGGGAATAGCCAACGCACCTCAGATTGAGGACACACTAGCGTCCCACCTAGCTCCCAGATCATCAGGAACAAAGCCTACTCTCCCCAGCAAAGCTTGCAGAGCCTCAGCGTCACTTCTCGAAAAGTGCTACAGAGCTCAAGGACTTGCGGTGCGCGCCATGAACGCGTCCGCGATGATGCAGGCTTACCTTGCAGAAAAACTCCAACAACTGCAAGTAACCTCGGATAAGCAAGCTGCTGCCGAATTACTGGACGAAGCCCGCAGAGCTACAGACTTCGTTCTCCATATGATGGGGACAGCTGCTGCAGCTCAGGGTAGGGGTATGGCGGAAGTGGTCATCGCGATCCGCCACCTGTGCATGATGTTGATGGATTTACCGGAGGGACAAAAGGTGCCTTTTCTCCACCACTCGATAGAAGCGGAGGGACTTTTTGGCCAGACTTTGGAGCGAATCCAAACCAAGCTGGACCAAAGGTGCAGGCAGGCTGAAGCCCTCAGGGTGGGCATTCCTCGTCGGAGTTTCGCCCCCCCCCCAGAGAGCCTGCTGGAGGCAGACCTGCACAGCCGCGGCACTGCTCGACGACGCGTGCGCCACCGCAGAAGCGGACAGCATACGAGGAGGAGCCTCGGCAGAGACCCCCGCCAAACCAACCTCGCTCCGAGCACGCATGGAGCAAAAATAGGTTTGTCCCACGCCAAGCGAGCAGGCATAGGGCCTCCTCGGCGAACCGGGACACTCGTCAAAAACGTGCCTGATGAACCAGGCCCACGTTTACATTTTAGACGACCTCCCGCCCACGCGGTAACGGGAGTGTTCGCACCTTGTTCAGACTTTATTTGTAGCAAAGTACAAATGGCTGATAACTCTGTTGCATGCACAAACCATGTTCTCCCTGCTGTGAGTGACATCAAATCATGTATGTCGTTGCACTAAGCATGAATAAAACTCATAAAACAGCACATCCCTGTTTTATTGACGTTCAAAAAAACAAAACAACAACAACACACCAACACAAATAATGTCAACAGTACGGGCCTCTCTAGTCTGTCAGCCATCATAAAGGGGGGGCCACATCCCCCTCCCTCACGGCTCATGGGGTGCCAGCCTACTCAATAAGCCCCAGTAAGGTGCCCCAGGACCTGTCTCCAGAAGACAGACACAGAGGCGTCTGTGAACAGACCCTACACCTTTCGCGGAGACAGGTGGGAAAGGGCATGTGTCCCAGCCCCCGCTCCATTATGAGCAAGGGGCCGACTAATACACTAACCAGACGAACATGTGACAGGTTCGCACCACAGGAGAGCACGTTGGATGCCCCAAGGCAGACACAACTTTCACACCCTCAAAGCAGTGGCTGTGATCACGTTACTGTGTGTGTAAAAGAATCGGAGTCGAACCAGAATTTTCCTCCTGACTTTGAAAGGAAACTCTCCTTATCAACAAATTATCTTGAGTCTGCCGGTCACAAAGGACCATCCCCACGTTCACACGTTGCTGCTGCTCCTTTATTATTCATGAAGGACACACAACACTCGAGCGGTGGAAGAGCAGCCCGTGTTTTTACTTACAAAGCTGCGTCAAACTTGTCCCCACATAACAGTATCCCACTGTGTGGGACTACATTTGGAATCAGGAGATCTGCTCGTTTACAGAAGCAGCAACCCCTCAATCCAATAAATACTATTTTGGAGGGAAACAGTAGCTTTCTTGTCCCGACTCAATCTAATAAAATTAATGGACCTCATCTGTCTTCAAGGAGACTCGATCAGGGAAGTCTGTTAACATATCAACGTGGAGGCCCACTCCCCAACCTGGTTGACCCTCAAATACTCACACAGGAAGTCGCAGTCCAGTTGCTTAGGCCAGGATCTGGAATTAATTCCAGCCTGTTAGCTGAGAAGGACAGGCTGATGGCTTCGGGCCTGCCTGAGAATGTGGTGAAAACCAAACAAAATGCTCGTGCCAGGTCAACACAGTCTCTATACGCACAGAAGTGGCGCATCTTTGAAGCCTGGTGCTCAGAAAGAAATATCATTTCTTATGCTTGCGACCTGGCTCAACTACTAACATTCCTTCAGGATTTACTGGAAAAGAGTTGTTCTTATTCAACGATTAAGGTGTTCCTTGCAGCTATCTCTGCCTGTCACGAGGGCTAGGGACACAGGACTCCTGGAGTACATCCAACCATAATGAGATATATGAAAGGTGTGCTTCGAACCAAGCCACCCAGCAGGACCTTGACCCCTGGTTGAGATCTTGTCCTGGTCTTGGGGGCTCTTTGCGACCCGCCATTCGAGCCTCTGAGTGAGATTAAGAAATATCTTCTATCTTATAAAACTGCTCTTCTCCTGGCTCTTTGCTAGGGTTGGGCATCGAGAATCGAGAATCGTTCGGAACCGGGACTAACTGTCCGGTTTTCCCGGAATCGTTCAAAATATTAATTTGCGATTCCTATGTTCGATGCTAGTTAGCCGACCGGAAGTAGCCGCCGCCGAAACCCAACGAAGAAGAATCCACCGGAAGTGTGCTTCCGAGATCGAAAGCTTACTAATTAATAAAATGACCAGTCAGGTCAGTGCAGCACTTGCAATAATTTTCTATCATGCAAAGGAGGGTGGAGAAGTAAAATAGTGTCCCGTCTTTGACGCGCTCCACCGGATTATTTTCGCTTCGTATCCGACCGGAAGTACAGAGTGGTCCGTCTGCAAAACGCTGTGTTATTTACCTGGATTATTGAGTCATAAATCAGGATGTTATTCTGTTATTCACCTGGATTATTGAGCATAAATCAGGATGTTATTCTGTGTTATTTACCTGGATTATTGAGCATGCATCAGGGTGTTTTTCTGTTATTCACCTGGATTATTGAGTATAATTCAGGATGTTATTCTGTGTTATTTACCTGTACCTGGATTATTGAGCATGCATCAGAGTGTTATTCTGTTATTCACTTGGATTATTGAGCATAAATCAGGATGTTATTCTGTGTTATTCACCTGGATTATTGAGCATAAATCAGGATGGTATTCTGCATTATTCACATGAGTTATTGATCATAAGTCTTTATTGAGGCTTTATTTAATATTTAATTTAATTCATTTATTCATTCATTTAAAAGAGACAAAATAAAACAAATTCATAAAAAAAAACATTGAATGAAAAGAGTGCAGAAAGAAGAAAAAAAACTTCTATCACCTCCTTATAATAAACATTGAACCAGTCCGGCCCTTGGCTTGTAGCAAATTTGTTTTTTTGGCCCTCGGTGTATTTGACTTTGACACCCCTGGTTTAAGTATTTGTCAGCTATGACCTGTAATTTTTGCACAGAGACTGTTTGAGGCTTCATTTTCAGTCTGTTTCTATCTGCCTCTGTTATGTTTCCTGTCAGGGAGTGACAGACAAAGGTGTGTAGTTGCCATGGTAACCCTAATGCGCCACTGACAATAGCTGTAACAGTTACTGTGATGAGTTACTTCTTCAGAATGCAGGCATATTGTCATAGTTTAGATTATTACAAAAAATAATGCAAGTTTGTGCAGTAGCTGCACCGACACCCTTTAAAATGTCTTTATAGGTTTTTTTCTCCCATAGAATACTTTGGCATAATGCCTGAAAAAAAGCTAAACATTGCTATAAAATACATTATATATAGATTAAGATAAATACTGTTTTTATAATGTCAGTTTTTTTTTTCCGAAATGAGACATTTGCTAGTTTAAAATGACACCACCAGTTTTGCTGCAGATTATTTTTACAAAGTATAAATAGTAATAAAAAAACAATTGTTATAGCCTCTTCCACAACAGAAATGAACCAAGCAGACTCAAAAAATCGTCAAGAAACTCAAAGCCTCTGTTTTATAAACAAGGGCAGCCAAATGTGTTCAAAGTTCATGACTACGAGATGCAGACACTCAAACCAGGTCAGAAGTAATGCACCGTGGTTACCATGTGCAAGCTTTCCTATTTTGCTTTGCACAAACATGAAGGAGAAACTTAAAGGTATTGTGACATGATGTTGGAAATTTGCATATTTGTCAGAACATATATATCTTATATCATTCAGCTCTGTTCGGTTTTTCAAAATAAATTATATTAAAATTTCATTCCAAGTTATGGTAATTTTTTCTCTGGGACACGCCCCTAAAGATCTGCGCATTTCCGCAAAACGTCATCAGTGTGACGTGACAACGGGCAGAAGGCAGAGCCTTGCCCGTTTGTCTGGTGTTTTTTAACTGCTTGCCATACAGATTCATTTCCTGAAGGATCGCCTCTTTTATTTGTGTAACTTGAAAAATGCCGTCACGTTGTAGCGCATTTGGGTGTTCTAATATCAGCAGTGAACAAGTGAGCCTTCACATATTTCCAAAAGATGAGAAACTTCGACAAGAATGGACCAGACAAGGACCGGTGGGTTCCTACTAAAGAGTCGTATGTCTGCAGCGACCATTTTCCTGCCGATTGTTTTCAGGAAAGACCTGGTATAAAAGAATCTTTAGGATTAAGATTCAGAAGACTTTTAAAACCAAATGCTATTCCTACTATTTTTAAAAGAAAATCTACAGAAGAAAGTCCCACAGCTATCACGTCAAAACAACGCAGGGAAGCTACCATCGGAAAACTGTCCAGGAGATGAGTAAGTCTTTGTGTAAACATAATCGGAGGTGTGTAGTGTTTTAGATTATAAACTATATATTTTACGTGAGTTCATGTTGTTTTACTTTATACACTGTGAGTGTATAAAGCCAATTATCACGGCAGATTCTTTATGTTCGCTGCTAACAAGCTAGCCGAATCAGTAGCACACACACTTTTCTAATAATGTCTTTTAAAATTATGTCTGCGTGATCAAGTAACATCAGTAAGTTTTTTTATTCAGGGAGGGTTTATTAATGAGAGTTTTGGATGATTTACTGTCTTAAAATGATAGATCTCAAACGCGATCGGGCCTCTGTTAGCGTTAGCCCAAGAACAAAGAACCACAGGAGAAGCTAACCCCGCATAGCTACCTATACTGTGTCAAAAATAAACCATGTCTAAATCACTTTTCCATTGATCGAGTGTCCAATAACTGTATTTGATGAATAATAACCCTTCAATTGCTTTAATACATTCAAGTACTAACAATAAGTTGTTTTTCTTCGCTGTTAAAAAAAAATAGCCAAAATAACATGAGTTGCGCACACACTTTTCTAATAATGTATTTTAAAATTATGTCTGGGCGATCAAGTAACATCAGGAAGTTTATTTATGCAGGGAAGGTTTATTAATGAGAGTTTTGGATGATTTACTGTTTTAAAATGATAATCTCAAATGCAATCGGACATGCTCCGCCATTATTATTTACATGCGCGTTGGAGCGTGCCTTCCCGTTGTCACGTCACATGACGTTTTGCGGAAATGCGCAGATTTTTAGGGGCGTGTCCCAGAGAAAAAACTAACATAACTTGGAATGAAATTTTAATATATTTATAATTTATTTTGCAAAAACGAACAGAGCTGAATGATATAAGATATACTGTATATGTTCTGACAAATATGCAAATTTCCAACATCATGTCACAATACCTTTAACAGGTTCTTTGTTTGAAATGAAAAAGATCAATTAGGAATGAAGTGCAAAATGACAACAAGATGGTAGATTGATTGCTGGAACAGTAATATCAATAAATGGTGGTAAATTATAATAAATACAACTCTTCAGTGCAGTAAACAAATGGAGTAAATACAAATTCTCAGGGTGTTGTGAAGCAGGCAGTAATAAAGATATACGACAAATAGTGAATTACAATGTTTTCTTCTAAAATCTATTCAATGTTGATAAGGCTTTCAAAGAAAATTACAAAAAGAGATGGGAAAAACTATGGGTACCATAAAAATGACCTTTAAAAAAAATCATTACTCACTTTCTCTTTGCTCCCGTTCTCTCAGGATGGCATCCAGCCACTTCTGCTTGTCCTCTGCATTTTTGGCCATGCAGACAAACCACTTGTTCTTAGCCGTGTTGTGGATCTTCCAGCCGTTAGTCACTGTGTAGTTGTTGCTGTGATAGTCAGCTGAAAAGCAAATTAATGAATTTCAGTAAAGGGGAGGTTGACTTAAAAAGCCCTAGGACACATTCAGTCTTTATGTGCCGTAGATTTTTCAGGCTTAGCTAATAAGAACTATATCAAGCCATTCTCCTTATAAAGCTCACGGTACAAACGTTTTGGTTCTTAAATACTCTAAAAACAAATTACCGGTAGCCTAATACCCTGATGCATGCTCAATAATCCAGGTAGAAAAATCTAAAAAAGCTAAGTCTGATCCTCTGGACATTCAAAAAACAAAACAAAACAAAGCAAGAGGTGCTGCGAGAGGGTGCTATTTACAAGACTGAGCTGAATACAGCATCTCAGACTGAGGAAGTCTTTCGGACGAAAGACGAAACGTTTCTTCAGTTTGTTTTTTTTTTGCTTTGTTTGGTGTTTTGAATGTCCAGAGGATCAGACTTCGCTTTTTTAGAAATTAGCTTAATCATCTTCTTCTTGGCTTTGTGTCTCTTTTTGCTTTCCATTTCCAGTTTCCACACATCGATTTACAACAGGGAAGCATTCCTTGAAGGAATGCATATCGCCCGCCTCATTTCATGCCAGATATTTAAATCAAATTGTCATATAATGTCTTAGCTCAGAGTATTTGTTGAGTAGGACTGTCATATACATCCACACTCAATTTTAATTTAGTGTCTTTAAATACTTGCTGAGTTAAGACCTTTTTTTTAATGTTGGCTAATGTTCATTAGCTGTGGTGACTGCCATAAATTGTGTTGACTTCAAAACCTAATCAGGTGCAGATGTACATTAAATGATTACTTCCCCAGAGTTTTATTAAAATTTGTTCACTAGTTATCCTTTTTGGTCTTCAGCAGTCAGTGATTATAAAAACTGACTACAGCTTTGCTTAAAGGAAATCATAAGAGTAATCAAATCATGCCTGCAAAGATGTTAACATTGAAGCCATCTCTGAAGAGAGTTTACTGTCTCAAAGATGGATTTAAAAGCCAATTGACGGACCAACAGGGTGCAGCGTAAAAGCAATAAAGGACCACTATTTCACCGACTCATCAAATTCTCTCCTCATACCCGTTCTAATCCCATCATCCATTTAGCTGCAGGTGAGCAGCCTCTGAATAATGAATGACCCCTGGTAATGGGGTGCATTAGTCTCACACTCAAAGGTCGTATAAATAGATTTGATACTTTTGGTCCCACTGGGAGCAGCTTCTGCTTTTCTGAGACAGAATGAAACTGAATAGAGGCAGATGGAGAACCAATGTGTTCACTTTGATTTTAGCTACTCGGAGACAAATGCTGGACTCAAAGTGCATGCCGAGACCCAGTCAGGTAGCGCGACAGGCGGATTATTCAAACTGGGTGTCAATTAGGTCTAGTTAATTTTACTATCATTGCAAAGAACATAACATACACAGTAAAGTATGCTGACATTACAACAAAATAAACTACAGATAAAATAAGATGATACAAACTGTAATAAAACTGTAGCAGTAACACATTATTAAATATTTTAAACAAACTATTAGTACATGTCTGTATCACACAATTAGTCAACAAGGAATTTTTGGGATTAAAATATTCTTTTTAGCATGCATAGTTGGATGTAATTGTTGTAATGGTTATTTGGTCTTTTCTTTTATATTGCTCTGCAGGTGACTGTTAAAAGTATTTTCAGTTTTGCTAAATAGATTGCTAAAAGGCAGATCAGGCCCCTAATTTATTTTATTTTTTTGTTATAATCACTGAATACACCATAGAGCACAGGTGTCAAACTCAAGGCTAAAATGCCGGGGGCTAAATGTGGCCCTTGGTGGCATCTTGTCTGGCCCCAAAGACGATACACGGTAGATAGAAAGATAACTTTATTACAGACTCAGAGTCCAACCTACATAAGAGACAACGAACATGATAAAATAAAATACAAATAAAAAATTACAAAAATTATAAAATAAAATAAAAAGAACAATAGAAAAAGTACCTAACCGTTCAGGAGGCAATCATACAGCCTACATATGTTAAATGTAAAAGACTTTTATCACTTGAATTTTTTTATTTTCTTTTTCAGTAATCTTTGCTCATGATGTTGAAAGCAAAACAGAGTGACAAATTGGTCTTAAATGAGACCAATCAAACTCTTGTTGAGGAACCTGCAACCAAGAAAATATGATGGGTATCTGATTTGAGTTAATGTAGTTTCTGGAATTGGCCGTTAGTTTGAAAAATGTTTTAATTTTGTCCCCCTTTTGTAAGTGAGTTTGACACCCCTGCCGAAGAGCATTTACTCCCACTGGCACAGGGCAACTTTGGTGGGAATGCTTTGACTCAGATTACTTAGAGGGGGAGCCATAAAGTTAGTGCTCTAGGATATTTTTTTTTCATTCAACCTTTATTTAGACAGGTTAATCTCATTGAGCCTCAAGTACTCATTTACAAATATTTTTTTTAAGTGCAAAAAGCATTTAAGGTCATCAAAATATTAAAATAAAGCAGGGATTTTCTGCAGATACAGGTTTGAACAAGATTTTTGTTTGCTTGTTGTGGAAGAAGGGAGCAGTCGAAATAAACTCACTGTTCTTAGAGACGTGTCGTAAACAGTAGGTCAGAGCTTTACAAAGATCAAACTTGGTCTACAAACCCAAACTGGTGCCTTTTTCATTTTAAACAGACACACCCCTGTGCTACAACGTTCACACTTGAAAATGGGACCCCTGAATTCTGCAAATGAGGCTTGTTTTTCTTTGTGGTTTCCCTTTCAGCAGTTTAAATGTGACAGCCAGCAGCCAGCTCAAGTCATGTGAGCTTGCAGAAATAATCTGCCATCACGAAGAAGACCGAGACAGAAAAAAAAAGAAAAGAGGAAACATGTGAGAGAGGAACAACATGCACTAAAGCCCAGCGAAGCCTCGCAGCAAACCACAATAACAAAAACGAGCCGAGTGAAGACCATTTCAGCATCTGCTCACAGACGACTTGATCTTTGACCCATTATCTCAACCTCAGTCAGAACGCATCAAGTTTATTGCCTTGTAAAGGCTGCTTTGGCACTTCAGAATTTTATCAGCACATCAACCCATTACTGAATAGCCAACATCAAAGGTACACAACGTTGCAAGCTACATCCTGTTGGAAACTAGGTGCAAGTGTGATACACCGCCCAAACTGTCAACAACTACCTGATTTAAATCCAACAGTTCCATTTTGACACCAGCTGAAGCAGCTCCTCGTTGACAGTTTAGGTGTGAATAAAAAAAAGTCTGCGTTGTATGCAAACTCTAGTAGTACTATAGTAGTAGTATATAAAAGTAGTATTTATAGCCTTTTGCCAAAGGTAAAAGATGATGTTACTGCCAGTCTCATGCATGCATGCATCTGTGAGCAGATGCTGAAATGGTCTTCACTCGGCTCGTTTTTGCATGCATGCATGCATGTGTGTCTTTATTCATATGTACTGTCAGCAAAGCAAGTCATTAACTGATATTTATGAAACTGAATTTCTTAACATAAGATGATAAAATTCTGGCGATAAGCACCTTCAAGGAATCCCGGGGCTTTAATTTTGCAACCATTTACTCTCAAAAATAACTAAGTAATCATTATAAATCAATAAAATTGATCTACACAAGGTTGGAAATAACCAGAACCTCATGGGGGAAAGCTTAGATAAATCCCTGCATGCATGGACACTTACAGCCACAGTCTCTAAAGGTAATATGTTGGTGAGCAAACACAAACCTGTTCCATCTTCCACATTTTCCACCTCCATCACCTCTGTGTTGATTCGGCCTCTGAACACATAGAGGGGCCCGTTGATGGACTTGGTCCTCTTACTAGACTTCTTTCCAGAAACCCTTGGAAAAAAACACAACGCTGTGGTTACACTGAGGAGGGAAAGCATCCGTGGATGCCAGTGCCACACCGTAAAAAAAAAAAAAAACTGGTCTCTATAATGATACACATTAATACAGATGCAGGTATGTGAGCAGGGTATGTGTATAGGTGGGTTTTATTTATTTATTTTGCTTGTACTGTACAGGTATAGGAGTCAATATTAACAGAAATGTAATTTTCTGCACTGATTTTCATTTTTCCATGTTTGGACTTTTTCTATTAGTCAACCAATGGGGAAAAATGTTTAAATGATTTTTTTCGTTTTCTCATATTTGACCTAATGTGCCGTTCTTTGACTGTTGCATTTCTCACCTGGACTTCCTTTTACAATAAACTAAAAGGTTGTCAAAGAGGAAGAAGACACGTTCCTGGATGTTGCCTGCTGAGATTTTGAGAAGATTTCCATGAAGAAGCAATTCTGTGCAGATATCTGTTAGGTTGGTTCCCTAGAAAGAAAGAAAACCGGCATAGAAATGAAACGCCACTGCCATGTGCTGCAGCCGCAGTTTATTTTATCTGAGCAGAGCACCGAGTTCTAGAGTTGCAAAGTAAACATCATTGTCGGTATGAGTTCACAACCTGACTGCCAAAATATGAAGTCAACTTTGATATGAACAACTTGTTTTCATTATTTTGTCAATGATAGGAAAGGCTGAACACAACTGATCCTCCCAAACCAATCTTATATCTGAGAGATGAACAAAACCCTAAAAATAACTTCTCTCTGTCAGAACAGCTAGCCTCTTATGAAGTAAAAAAAAAAAAAAGAACTAAAGGAGAGTTTTTAACCAAAACTGCAAAATAAGGTTTCCTGCAAGGTGATTAAAAGCACGTACAGTACAACTGAATTAGAACCAAAACCGTCAATTCAGCTTGTAATAATGTGTATTTTCCACTGAAATTACCAAAATATTAATGATGTTTTACTCCCAACATGTAAATGTGTCTATACAGTAGGCCCTCGCTACTTCGCAGTTAGTTTTTCGTGGACTCGCTCCATCGCGGGTTTTCAAAATAAGATTGGACTTGACAAACAATTGGCTGATTGATAGATGAGCTGCATAATTTTAAATCGTTTAGCACCTGCTGCACCTTTGTGCAGCCCACTGAAGGATAAGCTTCCTCCTGCAGCTGAACAGCTGATCAGCTGTTCTCCATGCAGAGCGGGAAAGTGGGCGTGGTCAAGAACGCTTGCAGGTGGCTGAGAGCAGCAAAGGAACAGAGAGAAATCAGGATATTCTGTGCTCTTTTAGAGGGTTTAGACTCGAGTTTAGAAACATTGTTTATAATATTGCAAGAGTGTGGGAAGGGTTTATATATATACACACACACATACACACACACACATAAATAGTAAAATAATACTTAAAATAATAATACTTACTATTTGTAATACTATTCCTACATTTTACAAAGTTTAGCAGCTGTGGTCAGAGGAACATAAAGCTGCATGGAGCTGGCTTTGCAGCCTTTACCTTTAACATTAATACATGTATATAATATTTCTGAGCTCCTCAGACAGCTGTCATGTTTGCTTTCTCCATCCATGTTTAGTGTGGTGCTCAGTTCACAATACCAAACCACCCAGTGGTATCCTGATGCATGCTCAATAAGCCAGGTAGATAAATCCAACAAGACGTCTTCAGACTGAAGAAGTATTTTGTATAGGACGAAACGGTTCAACAAAAAATCCGTCCAGATGATTTGACTCAACCTTGTTGTGGGATGTTTGTTTTCTTTAAATGGGCTGAATGTCTTGTGAAATGCTTGCAAAGCTTCTATTTTTACAATTGTATAACTTATTAAACTGCCACCTACCTACAGTATTTAAAAATATGTATAATGGCCCTTTGTAGCTAACCTCCTTCACAAGATATGAGATTTAACATAAATATATTTTTAATGACCAATTAAATAAACCATAAATGGTCGAGTTTGTCTTCATGGCAGAGGAGAAAAGTGAGTTACCGTACTGTCATTGCAGTGAATGCTGTTTTACAGTTCAATATATAATGGTATATTAATAGATGAATAAAATTTTAACTCAGAACTCTTACAAATACAGTACCGGTATATAACTTACATTTAAAAATAGAAATATATTAAATGTGATAACAATTTAAATTAGCTTTCATTTATGGGTCATTTACCATCAACTTTATCTGTTATAGGTTAAAAAAAATTATAATAATGAAAAAGCTGTATTGGCTGACCATATTTTTTGTCTAATTAGTGAGTGAACTTTAGTATCAACTGCAATCATTACATAAGCAATTATTTTAGGATGCCATTTTCAGAGAGCTCCCCCACCCCACCCCCAGCTAGAGAACAGAAATTAATTTCACAGATAAAAACCTTCATTAACATGTTGTAGCTCAAATTGTGCCTTTGGCGTATCAAAATCCAAATGAAGACATTTTAATGGCTTTAACTCAAAGTGATTAAGAGCAGGCATAAGAATTCTCACTGCTTGCTTAAAGACCGTGTAAAGTGAAATTAGATTTGTGTTTTTAGTTTATCACATGGCATAAATATGTGTTATTAATCACCCATATAAATCTGACTGATTAAAAACATTGTTTTCCTTATAAAATTAAGTGTCAAAAATCATGAAAATACATTATTTTCTCTTAGTCTGGAACTGTGGGGGCGTGTCAGCAGTGGGCGTGGTTTCAGCGCAGCACTGCAGCTCAGAGAGCAAGTAGGAGGACTCTCTCGCTCAGAGCTGAACTGTGTGGAGGAGGAAGACAGGTTCATCAGTAAACCTGCTCTGTTTGCTCCTTTTTCCAAGAGTTACGCTGTTTTTAGTGCACAAACAACTCTGGTTTTATTTTTAAAGTTGAGGACGCAACTATAATTCATAACTCCGCTGTTATGTGTTTAGAAGATGAGCGGACTCGCGCGGCTGCACCGGTCCGACCCGACACATCGCATGCGGGGGCTGTGTTGGTGATTAAGATAAAGAGGGCTGTGTTGGTGATTAAGATAAAGAGTAATCACGTTGATAACTAAGTATGCAATGGACCTGTCGCATTTTCTTAGCAAAAAAGGAGCTTGTGAACTTGTAGGGCACAGGCTTAGCAATAAAAAAAAAGAAAGAAAGAAAAGAAACAGGAAAGGCGGCGGCGGTGTCCGGAGGCTGAGGAGGGAGACGGTCAGTAGCAGGTGCCCTGACCATTAAAACATCCTGGGAAGATGCAGGAACGAGGCATAATTGATTAGCTAGCTAACAATGAACAAAATATCTATGCTATTGCTATCTGATGCTATCTGCGAGTCGCGAGTGAACGGCTCCACCCATGCGAAGAACAATTTATATCACTAGAGCAGCAGGGGGTAGGGCTATACTAATGAGGACCGCGTGACGAAACGCGGTCCCGTTTAAAACACGCCTAAAAAATCCTGAAACACACATGTCTTTATACACAGTTTCATGTATAACTTCAAAATTAATTGAGCTACAATTTTGAGACTTTTTACTCATTTACAACATTACAATTATCACATTTATAATGTTTATTTAAGAAAATGTTGAAATTCACTTTACACGGTCTTTAAGCTGTTAAAACAACGTCGCCAATAAATGAAATAATAAAGGCAAAAGACGACCCATTACTCATCGTTAAATGGATCATTCCTCCCCAAATCATCCAGAACTAAATGCATCCATGTGTGGGCTTTAGACCACCTCCCCCTTTTTGACTTGAAGTGTTCCCATCAAACCCCCACTGCGTCCCCACAGGTCAGATTTAGACACGTCTCGGACATGGGTCGTCCAGAGACCATTGGTAGCATACATCCTCCACCTTGACCAAAAAAAAAAAAGTGCTCTCTAATTATTCTTTTTTTTTTTTTCTTAAGGTGAATACCCAGTTGGATGGGGGAGGGGCTCGCATGTCAAACAATCGATTCAACCTCATGGCAGCTGCACTAAGCTGAGGTAGAGGGGGGAAAGGCTTGTAGTGAGCTTGAGCCTGCACATAACCACTCATTTACTGCAACATGTGTCTGAAGACAGCTTATGGCCACTTGTGTAAATGGACGAGCAGAAAACGAACAAATATGAACGTGTGTGTTCGTGCACGTTGTAAGACAAGCACAACAAGTACCCAGTAATGTGTTTGGGTTTGATTCTGGACTGCTAGCGGTCTGCTCCATTTAGAGCTGAGGGTGATTATCCTTGGAGAGCGGCTGAAGAGCGGAAAGACGAGCGAGAGTAATGGTGTTGGGTGAAAAGCTCAATGTGGAGGGGTTGCAGGGTCAGAGCAAAGTGTCTTTGTAAGGTTCTGCTGAGTTTAAAGGAAAACATTGAGAATTTAAAGAAAATAAACCAGGTAATAATTGATTGCAAAGTAGTCTCAGTATGACTGTGATCTGATTTTTTGGCTAATATAATCTGTTTACTTGTTTATGTTACACGTTTAGACAATTCAGCAAAAAGATTGAACACCAATCTTAATGTAAAGCTCCTTGCTGCTTTAAATACACCTAGTATCGTGTGAATGCTGATTTAGCATTCACATAATTAATACAAGTATTTTTCTGTTTATACTGTAGTTATGTTTCTTTGGTATGTTATGCAAGTAAAGAGCAACTGTATATATACTTGGTGCAGTTTTACCATTCATGAATCAAAACGTTCTGCTCGACTGAGAAGTGTGTGCTTTGAGTTTAAGTATTCATAACTTTTACACTTTTTGAATTATTTAACTTTATCTACAAGAATTTTCCTCATAGAAATACATTGAGACCTGACTGAATATTGTTAGATTTACAGTATACCTGGATTAATGAGCATGAACTTTGGTGTTTTGAACCACTTTGGCATGGTCTGCTTTAGAGGACGGGGCAGAGGACGGGTCCCGGAGGCCATCTTATCACCAGCAAATGTTTTTTTCCCCACTATGGGAGTACGGTAAGCTGTTTGCGGGATTCTGTTTGGTTTGGTGGGCTCCTCAGACTGAAGAAGGCCTTCGGATGAAGGATGAAACGTCTCAGCAACAAAATAAACCGTCCAGATGACCTAACTGAACATTGTTGGATTTATACCTGGATTAATGAGCATGAACTTTGGTACATAGAGATCTCCTTCAAAACTAAATTTCAGCACTCAGCATTCACACTGCTTTTATGCAAAAAAGGAAGTTGTTCTAGTTTTTTTTTGTATTTTATATGTATTTTTGCAGTTACTATATTCATTACTAAATAAAACCCAACTGAATTGAGTTTAAAAACCCTATCATGGTTTCTTAAATCAGAATCAGAATATGCTTTATTGTTATTGCACCAAGGTACAGCGCGAACATGTACGTACAGTCGTCCAGAGAATGGGCGGAGTGTACGAAGCTGCAGCTACAATAAGCGCGGCCTTTCTTATCCTTTTCAGAATAATATTTTGCTTAGATGAGAAAAGGGAAGAAAGGTGACCATTGAACAAATATTCAATTTAAAATTAAATGAAACGATACATTTGCGAAGCGGAAACAAGTTACATTTTTACACTTTTGCTTTACAATCGGGCTTTTTCAGTCATTGGCCCTAAACTTTGGAACAATCTGCCCCCCAACATTAGACAGGCCACTTCACTTCCTGTTCTTAAATCCCTGCTAAAACTCATGTTTTCTCTGGCTTTTAACACAGTGCGATTTGATTTAGTATTTTATTGTTCTGTGTTTGTATATTTTTCTTCAGTACTATCATTACTTTTATTCATTTGTTTTTCCATTAAATTGCTTCCATTGATTTTTATTGTTAAGCACTTTGGTAACAGCTGCTGTTTTAAATGTGCTTTATAAATAAAGTTTACTTGACAAATAAAATTTAATATGAAACAAGTTATAAAAATTAAGGGCCATTTAGCTTGTTGACGAATGAACTAGAAACATAAATAAACATGCATACTGTACATCCATCATCTTTACCCAATTCTTCCTTTTCCGGTTGCAGGGATCTCTGATGCCCATGTCCAGCAATCACTGTGCCAGAGGCGGAGGACACCCTGGACAGACCTCCAGTCCATCACAAGGACACATTGAGACAAACAACCATTGACTCTCTCACTCACACCTAGGGACAATTTAGAGTTACCAATCAGCCTAACATGCATGTTTTGGTCTATGGGAGGAAACCGACGTACCTGGAGAAAACCCACGCATGCACAGAGAGAACATGCAAACTACACCCTGAAAGACCCCCGGCCAGGATTTGAACCGTGGCGACCTGCTCACTGAGATGCCGCTGCTCTACAAACTGAGGCCCTGTACACACGTAGCCTGGTGTTTGAAAAACGAATATTTGCGCTAAACAAAAATCTCTGTCCATACATGTTTGGATATTTAAAATGTTCGTCTACATGTGCCGTTTATTTCACTACAGAGCGTGTAATGAATATACTGAACCCATAGGTGGCAGTGTAGTGGCAGTGTAGTGCAGTCACAACCCTTCAACTCAGCCGCGACTTCCTGTTATTTATTTATTTATTTTCCTTTCGGTTGTGTGGACAGACTGCAAGGTTGAACTACTAAAATACCGTGTTGGAGTACAAAGTTAATAAAACGCAGGAAAATGTCGACTGGGAATCATGTCAGAGCAGGTATGTTGACTTTTTAGCGCTTTTTTTTCTCCGAGCATGTGACGTCAGCTCCAGCTGGAGCATAAACCTCCGGTTCTGAAAGTCCACACGCAGACGCGAACGCGGAGAATTCTCAAATCTCCACTTTGGTCGGAGTTTTGTTATTATTCGTTTATAGTTACATCAACCGGAGTTCACGTGTGGATGAAAGGCCAAACCGCATGATAAACTGTTCGGTTTTACTGATAAACGGCTACGTGTGTACAGGGCCTGAACCATCGTGCTGCCCAATAAACATACATGATTTATTATTTCAAGGTTCAAGGTTTCAAGTTTCTTTATTTATCATTTATTTATTTATTTATTTGTGTTTTGCTTAACACAAGAGCAGAAATTACACAATCACTGAATGTCAGCTCATCAAAGTTACACAACCATTACCGATTTTATTGTCTTGGAGGATAATTATCAGAACTTAATGGTGACTCTTTCCTAAGTAAAATGGAGGCAGGAGTCTACTTTGGCAAGCAACCAATGTTCCAGTGGGGCCCACTAAATGCTTTCGTCTTTTAATTTGACCCTATATCACTCCAGACATGTGGGACTCGAGCTCTGCTTCTTGGTTCTCTTTTAATTGGGCAGTCAGCCTGTTGGCATCCCCCCTCAGCACCCTGTGTGGGTGGATTGTCCTGTTGGTGCCCACTAAAACAAGGACTCTGTTGTGGTGGGTAAGGCGAGGCGTGAAAAATGCACTGGACCCTTCACTCGGCTCCTAAGCCCTATCTGTGGCTCCTGAACTTAAGCAGTGCTGCTAAAGTGTTGATCTGTTGCGATAGCTACAAACTGTGTCAGATGAGACCTCTTAAAGAAAATTAGAGCCGTTTTTTCTTCTTCTGTTGTTTCAGTTTGTGAGGAGTCATGCTCCATATAGGGTGAATGTGCATTTAACGTCAAAATGTGTGATTCTTATAGTCACAACTAGGGATGTGCCGATCAGGTTTTTTGAAACCGATACCGATACCGATCACCTATGTGTGACGATCACCGATACCGATCAAAAAACCGATTGCCTATATGTGAGCCGATCACATAAACCGATCACCGATCAAATGGCTTACCTGTAATTTATGAGTGCTGCTTCTGGCTACAAGATCTGAATCTTGTAGCCAGAAGCAGCACTCATGTTATTTTCAGAACCATAAAATCACCATAATTCAGACAAAAACATATTTTTACTAATTTATTTCAGAGAACAAAGTAAATAAAAGTAATTATCAACTGCATTATCAAAGAAAAATGTTTACCTTACTAACTTTCAATAAAAAAAAAAGTTTTTTTATTGTTTTTTAAAAAAAACACATCTATTACTTCATATAAAAAACTAAAATACCCCATTTGCTACTTAAAGCTGCACTGTTGGCTGTTTTTACAAATGGCTTTATAAATACGTTAAGTATCATTATTATTATTTTTAAATAATTTCGTGCTTTTTTGAACAACTTCCTGCGGGAACCAGGTGGCGGTAATGCGCTTAATATGAGTTCGCCAACCGCCATTCAACTCTATAGAAGAAGAAGAAGAACCAGGAAATACCGCCTCCGCCATTTTACATTCATTAGTTCGGCAGTCGGCTTTTGGAGGACTGTTTCTCCCATAAGAGGATGCCTCATACGGATAAATTAACTGGAAACACTCCTCTGAACTCTGTGAATGTCTCAGGACTGGAGCAGCAGCTGCGATCACACCGCCGAGCGTTCCTACAGCGCCGCGCGAGACCAGCAGCTCATGGTATGAGCTAAGGCTAACATGCTAAACCGGACCTGCAGCAGACAGCCGGCTTTGTGCGATCAGAGGTTCCTGGAGCTCGCCTCGATGTCGGACTGGAAGCAGAAGATATCGGGGGACACCCAGCTAACTTGGAATAACAAAGCCGACAGCCTTTTTGAAGCCGCAGCTAAACTGGACTGCCCGTAACTGCGCAGCGGACTCGGTGGGGCTGCTCGGTGGAGCTACATGCTAACAGGTGTTGATGTTATGGGGGCGCTGGCAGACGGCTTTTGGTAAGTTATTAAAACGTATTAAAACATTTTAATGACGAATTAGGTTTGTTGTGTTGAAGGACTTCGTTGAACTTCCTCCACGAGGTACTTTTTCGTCGCACGTTTTGCAGTTAGCAAACTTCGCATCACAGGCTCTGTGATCGGTAATTGAAGGCAAAAGCCGATCACATCCGCTTTAATGATTATCGGTGACGATTGATCGGTTTCCGATCGATCGGCACATCCCTAGTCACAACTCCTCACAGGGACTGCCACCCTTGTTGCTCTCACCTCCCAGCCTTCAATGTGTGACTGCAGGTGTTCTAGAGCCTCCAGCTTCTCCATCTGCCTCTTGGTCTCGTTGATGTTGGAGCAGACAGCCTTCATGGCCTGAAGAGCCTCCTCCACTGCGGGGTAATCTGCATGTTTCTTAGGGGTCCTTTTGAGCAGCTCCTACATCATGGAAAAAGGAAGTTATAAATTAAAAATTAAAAAAACTGTACATATGTCAAAAGTAGGCAGGTTACAAACGAGATGTTTTGTTATGTGTGTGACCTTTCCCAGCTCGAGTCCTAAAATGCCACCTACACTGCTAACTGGGGCCCGTCTTAAGTTTATAAATGAGACACTGGCATCAACACAGTGCATTATGATTTGAATTTGAGCATGCTTCTTCAGTTTGCTTTGTTAAAACCAGAAAAAAAAGGTTTTCAGCTCAACGGAAAGTGTTACAGTACCTTCAGCAGCAGAGGGTACTTGCAGATCCTCTGAATGGGCGTGAGAAGGTAACCCTCCAGTGGAATACTATCTGTGCCCTTCTTTCCTCCAAGAACCATGCAGTGCTGTAAAGAACCAGAAACAAACAGGTTTACAGATGACTGTATGTGTAAAACAACTAGTGTGTGTGTGGAGACAGAACAAGTTGGAGGAAAACGGACACACAGGGCGTTTTGCTTTACTTCCTTTAACCGTCTGAAGCACTTTGGTGCCACAATGATGAAGTGAACAGTGGAAATGGATTCAAGATTATTAGAAAAGGTTATAGTTCAGTACAGTAACTCCATTCAGAAGCTGACTCACAGATGCGCATTTGCAGAGATTTTTCTACAAAAAGAGTTATCTTCTGTGTATTTTTATTTATTTATTTATTTGTCAGCGTCAAGTTTTAATTGGTTGCAGTAGTCATTTTAATTGGACATGGGCACAGTTGTCAGTTTTAAATTGCTACGGTTGTCACTTGCATCTACATCCAGTCTGAAATCTCTGTGCAATAACTGAGCATGGTTTCCGTTCGGTTTGATTTTTGTGTCCTAGTTGATCAAACTGTGTACACTGAGACACCTCTCATTTAAAAAGGTAAAAATATAAATGCAGGACAATTTTTTGCTGCTGTTATTAAAAGTAGAATCAATCTTTTTTTTTTTATCTGTGGTTACGTTGGACTGCTGTCAAGATTTATAAAAAGAAAACTGTCCACACCTTTTAACAAGAGACCATCAAAGCGCATCATTATCTTTCAGAAGAAATAAATAAACGTCAACACTGAACCAACTGAAAAACTGGAGCTCTCTTTAGAAGTCTATGGGAAGGAGGGAGGGCGGGGACTGTTCCGGTCTGGGTTTCACTTCACCTTGGATTTTGATTTAACACAGCCTGTTGCGTATACTTTGAGCTTGTGGGATGAGAAGAAAGATCAAAAGTCATCATGCAGATAAACCACTGGAGCGTTCTTCAGTGGGAAGCAAGGCTGATCACTTTAAAGCATTAAAATGGTCGTGTGGCAATTCCTTTCAAGTCTAAACAGAGTAGAGGAGACTGGTGAAGCATTTCTGAAGAAAAATAAAACAATAGTTCTTATTCCACACATTCCCGTTTTATTATTTCTTCTTCACTTTTTTTTTTCTTACACACCCCCATTTCTAACCTAATTTTTATTTTCCTCATCTTTGGCGTTTTGTAATTCGCCAGCCTGAAGCCACAAGTCTCATCACTCTGACCTCGTTTTGCTTTCACGTCACTTCTCTCATCTTCCAGAATGCAATTAACACTTCATTTCATTGTGCAACTTCAAAAGCTTCCTTCGTTGTAAAATTCAATTAACATGAGCCCCAATATTTATTCAAGTTCTCACTCAGGTTTTCTTTTTCACTTGCGTTTAGTAGCAGATTCACTCATATTTCCATCTAAACATCTTCTATGAGAGTCTATGCTTGTATGATTCCGCTACATTTGTTTACTTGCACTGACTACGACCAGCCCTGTGTAGATTAGGGGTTGAATGACTACCGGTACATATTTTCTAAAGTCGGCATTAACATGATAATAGTTGAGTCGACTAGTTGATGTCATAAGAACTCAAGGTGCTTAAAAAAAGGGCAAAAAAACGTAATTTATTATTGACAAAAAAAATACACTGGTATCAAACCAAAACAATTAAGCTGCAAAAGTTAGTTTTATTTTATTTTATCCACTACCGGTAAATAAAATAAACCACTGCAGCAGTGGTGGCAGTGGTGGATTCTCCACTGGCGGTGGTGCGAGGTAGATTCTCCGGTGATGTGTGCCCATTTTTATTTTTATTTAGTGGATTAAATAAAATAAAAATAAATGCTATCCACTGGCGGTGGTGTGCGGTGAACACAGGCTGTAGTGCGCAGTGGTGGATTCTCCGGTGGAGCACACCCCTGTTGCGCGGTGC
>JBBPBX010025030.1:26621-39204 GCA_038048925.1 Garcialebias charrua | reverse complement strand
TGCAGGTGCTTGACACATATAAATATTTTCAGGCGAGGCAAGAAAAACGCTTTATTTCTGTGTGCTCTCACTTCAATGAATACAAAATAATAACAGATACAACAAATATGACTGCTGAAACAAAAAATTCAAAGTGTTATCTTTACAAAGACACCATCCAATTGTTTGTACTCCATAGGGTTCAAGAACAGCTTCTAATTTAATTTGGGTATGTCTTTTTTAGGCGTTTTTCGGAATTTTGAGGTGAATGCAAAGAGGAGAATGACAATGTCCATTCAACATATTGCATAATAATAACATTGCTCATACGAATAACACAAGGTTATGCATTGATTATATTTGAATTAGCACAAAGTAAAAGAGTCTCTTGGTGATTTAATTTGTGTCTTGATTCAAATTAATGAAATAAAAATAGTGTCAACTCTTTCTTGAAAATTTCAAAAGAGAAGATGTACCACTAAGAGTTTTCAGAGACAAAGGTATCTCACTACATAAAGATAACAGTTATTTCATCAATGGAGAGTCACTCCTTATTATACTTTGTAGCACTCCAAAACCTTTTTATCTCAAGTATTTTTTAATCTTAATTGTTTATCACAATCAGTATTCAAACGTAAAATCATTTACTTTAAAACTTTGTTACATTTTTGATGAAGTACATTTTTATTCAAGTTTTTAAATGAAGTGAATGTTTAAGAACCATTTAAATATTTTAATCTAGGCTCTGTCCTCTTCATTTTCCTACTTTACTAAAAAAAATTAAAAAAGCATCAGTAATAACCAGTCTTAGGTTGCACTGACATCTGGACAATCCATGCCTCATGCTGATCCAGTCCTTGGTTTCCTTTCTGATGACATCAGGACTTCCTTCATGCTGGTTCTTCCTCAAGAAATGAGTATTCACTGGGAATACGCCATCATCTTTATTCCACAGTGCCAACTGGTGGCACCTACCACAGGATACCTTCATTCTGACACCTGCTTGGATTGCAAAAGTGTCAACCACCTGTTTGCTTTACTGACAGGACCTTTGTTTGGTTTCACTTTGGATTGAGTGCTTCCACTTTGGATCCATTGCTCTGCCTGCTGGATTGCTGTTTTCCCTCAGTGCTACTAAGGATGGCACATGACTTTGACTGGTTGGAACCTCTCAGAAGACTAATGCCCCTTTTCCACTTACCGGCCCAGAGCGGCTCAGTCTGGTCCGGTCTGTTCCAGTTAGGATCGGCTCACATGTACGGTTTTGTCTCCATTCACTACTGCATGCCCAACCACAGACTGAGAAGGTTAGTGACTTATTCATAGCAAGTCTCAAAACTCCTCACCCTCTTCATAGTCACTAACCTGTCTCTCTCTACAGACTGGACCCCTCCTGGAGCCTGACTTCCACCAGAAGCTGCACTAAAAATAAACCATAAACCAGTCCTGAGTTTGGTGTTGTTGTGCTGATCCAAAACGGGTTCCTGTCACACTGTTAAAATCAGAACAAGCGCTAAATACAATACTCACCAGCATACTGTCACACTGTTCCACCGGCCTCCCTCTCATTCACACACATGTACTCTGTCTTACTACGGCTGACTTTCATTCCTCTTCTTTCAAGTGCACACCTCCACCTCTCCCAAGTTCTCTTCCACCTGTTCCCTGATCTCACCACAGATCACATCATCTGCAAACATCATAGTCCACGGGGATTCCTGCCTGACCTCATCTGTTAGTTGGTCCATCATCAGAGCAAACAAGAAGGGGCTCAGAGCTAATCCTTGATGCACTCCCACCTGCAACTTGAAGCTATCTGTCACTTCTAAAGAACATCTCACCACAGTCTTCCCTTGGTGTGTATACCAAAATTACAGCCTGAAAATGTTAGTTTGGTTACATTACACATAGGTGAGTTCTTAGTTGACAGCATCAAAGGCAATGTCAAAAGGTTTTCAAAGGGATGACAAGGTGAGGGAAGGGGTACTGTGAATCTTAGGGAAGCACACCAAATCCAAAGCGTGCTAGAAGTTTAGGAATTGAATTGCACAGTTGTCACACATAGATTTATTGAAAAGTACTGCAAAGTAAAATTTAGAAAATCACATTTTAATACAAACCTACCGTACTTGTTTTATGTTTTTTTACTAACTGTTGGTTTGATCATTTGTGGTGGCCATCTTGAACCAGGATGACATCCACATGTTTTGGATGTAGGTCTGATGAATTTCAATAAAATATATGGAGTGATACATGAGATATTTTACTAGCAGACAGATATGTACATAAAGTAAAAGTAAAATCAAAACCTAAAATATTGTCTTTAACTTTAGAAACAGGGATTCAATTAAAGTGAGTTTAGAATCACAACACAAATAGGCTAATTTGTCAAAATATGCTACATGTCTTCAGATTAACTGTAAATCAACATCTGCATCTGTATGTTGGCAGACATACAGGGAACACATACCTGTGTTTTCTTGTAATATTCACTTCCATACATCCCTCTCTCTGTAATCCCACCTCCCCTGAGTCTCTACAAACAGGTGACATCCTGTGCTGGTTTCAAATAATCTCATGCGACAGATGGGTCTTTTTTCCATGGGCCCACACTGCACCACAGGCAGTCATTGCAACAAAAATACAAACGCTACCTGTGCCAACAGATGAGTCCGGTTTTCATTGCACCATGTGTAAAGTTCTCTAATGGCACGGTCCTGTTTCTGGATGCACCAGTGAGTGAGAGAGCTTCTTGTATTCATTTAATGGCAGTGGGATGGGCAATGAAACCCTGAAAAGGTTGGTGTTTTGAGTGTAGCAACAGGTGCATGTAGACAATGAACCAAACAGGAAAAATAAAAAATGAAAATCAGATATACAAAAAATGCAAGTGTTTGTATTCTTGAACCAAAAGAAAATAAAGTACAGCTAATATATTAAATGCAAGTATTATTTTTCTCCTAAAAACAACAAGTTCAGCTTTAAACTGGAGACTTTGAGTTCTGTTTGCACCTCTTGTCCACATGCAGACATTTTTGACTAGATATACAAGATTTTAAACAAGTGTGTTGGTATATCTATGTGAACTTGGGTTACAGAACTTTTAGAAACATGACATTGCTGACTGTTTTGTACATGCCCACCGTTGCTTTTTGTTTGGGATGTTTGAGCCAATCTCAAGTATCAGACTTCTGAACAACATGAATGCAAGTTTCCTTTACTGCAACGTTAAACTACTGAGGTGTCAAGCACAATAACAAGATAATCATGGTATGGCAAGTCTGAGCTGTTAAACACAAAGTATAACACTAGCAATTTTAAACTGTATCTTTTTGTTTTTCATTTCTGCTTTTGATAAAACTCAGCTTCTTTTGTCTGTTTGATGCCACATTTTGAATAGTTTGGGCAGCTTGTCATATTTAATGAGCAAAACACAACAGGGTTTGAAAAACTGAAAATATACTGGTGGTAGCATGTATGTAGATGAAAACAATTTTATTTTGAAGGAATCAGGATGTAGTTATCTGTGTTGGAAGTGAAGCAGGGAATTAGTGATTTCCACAGGGATGTGCATACAAATGTCTATTTGTCCCAGTCTATTTAAGGTCACAGAAAAAAAAGCGCTTCAGTTCAGCCTAAAGTACCCAGATGATCATCTCTGGTAGGAAACAGCTGAATGAGAGCTGAAATCAAACATAATAAAAAGTCTGGACCAAAATCCTGTGCAATTGTATTAGTGCTCAGAGTTTGTGTTGGTGATACGTTTTGGCTACCACCGCACCAAGCTTTGGCTCAACTTAGAGATAACTGGCTTAGAACCATTTTTGTGATTTGGCTCAACTTAGAGATAACTGGCTTAGAACCATTTTTGTGATTGGGTGAAGCTGATGAACTGTGTCTGCCATTTTAAATCTGGTTGACTGCAAGAGTGGATTCATTCTAGATTTATCTCCAGTGACCACTTTCTGAGAGCTTCATTAAAATCTGTTCTGGTTCATGTGATCATTTGCTAGCAGACAGGGTGGACTCCAACAGTTAAAGTCAAAGATTTAAATGTAAAGCATTCAGGATCTGTTAACGCTCAGCGTATGTGTTGGGGTTCACTCTCAGCTACTACCACACCAAAGTTTAGCCCAATATCTCTGAAATTACCTGATATTACAACAGCGAGGACCCAGAGAATAAGGACTGGAATTCCAAGAATTAAAGGGATTTATTTACAATGAAGATATTTGCTATTGTCAAGTGGATGAAAATGGTTGTTGAGGTCAGACTGCCCATGTCGGGTGGAGGTGGACATTTGAAGAAAGCAATCTTAAAGTTTAATGAATGATCAATAAAATAAGTTTTGTGGGTGTGTTGATTAAAATAAAGATTTTATGTCAGTCTGTCAAAGTGTTGAAACAATCAAATGCTATTATGATCTTTTTGTAATAAAAAATCCTATATAATCTATTTTGTGATCAAAGAAGTATTCATTAATTGAATGTAAACGTTAGATATGGCTTTCAATTTTAATTGTCAAGTCAAGTGATTTTAGATGTTATATTCACCTCTTTAAGGTTTTCGTGAGTTTATATCTCTATTAGTGCATCCTTGGAAAAGCTGCTGCACCCACAACCCGACATCAGGATGGATGGATGGATGGATGGGTTCATGTTGACGTCTGTGCATCCTGGCAAAAGCTGCTGCACTACTCATGACACGACATCAGGAAGGATGGATGGATGGATGGATGGATGGCTGTTCAAATCTAATAATCTTTTTCTTATGATTCTTTAAAGGTCAAATGCAAATGGAAAATATTCTTAACTTCCAGTATGTTTTTAAACAAACACTATACTGTACACACTTAACATTGTAAAATATGTTTAGGAAATTATTGTTCAATGACACCACTTAAGAAATAAAATGTTTATTATGAAAACTAAGAAGTGAAAAAAGCACAAAAATAAATACTGCATCCACCTAAATGATTTTTTTCCTGTTGTCTCATGGGCTTCCTCCAGAAGACACAAGTTGATAAATTCTGGTGTTGACTTCTTCGTCTTAACTGTAAAAAAAAAGAAAACATGGTTACCGGTAATTCAGTCTAGAAACTGTTTTATATGTAGATATAAGATATATGTAAGATATATATACATATATCAAATATCTCAGAAACCACAAAGCAGATATTTTTCAAACTAAAACAGTGAAATCACAACATGTTCCAGTACACCCTTTAAGCTATTGGAGTTATTTGAATTAAAATTCGATTTTTTATAGACATAAGTGTGTCGACCTAGCTTTTTTTTTCTACTAGTATTTAACACATATCTTATATCTCAGAAACCACAAAGCAGATATTTTTCAAACTAAAACAGTGAAATCACAACATGTTCTTGAACACACTGTAAGCTGTTGGAGTTATTTGAATTAAAATTCAATTTTTTATAGACATAAGTGTGTCGACCTAGCTTTTTTTTCTACTAGTATTTAACACATATCTTATATCTCAGAAACCACAAAGCAGATATTTTTCAAACTAACAAAATGTAATCACAACATGTTCATGTACATACTGTAAGCTGTTGGAGTTATTTGAATTAAAATTCGATTTTTTAATAATTTATTTTCGAAGCACATGTGACAGGTTTGGAATTAGTCAAAACAAATCAATTTAAATCCAGCAGATTTGACCACAACGTGACATTATTAAGGACTTGTTAACCTGAGGAACCCTCGTGGTATAAAGCCAGCTATGAAATATATTTTTTAAGCTTTTATTTAGCTACATTTAAAAGAAAGAACGCCGATCGACCCCACCCGCGCGTGCATGTGATGTGCACGTGTCGACCTACTTTGTTAAATCCAGCTGATTTGACCACAACGTGAAATTATTAAGGAACTGTTAAGCTCAAGCACCCTCTTGATATAACGTCAGCTATGAAATATATTTTTTAAAGCGTTTATTTAGCTACATTATAGAAATAAAGACGGCTCACGTGCGCGCGCGGGGGCGCGCGTGCACATGGCGAAACTACTTTTTTAAATCCTGCCGTTTTGACAACAACGTGAAATTATTAAGGAATAGTTCGGCTTAAGACACATGTTTGCTATAATTTTAAATACAAATAATTGTTTTTACCATGTTAATCTTGTAAAGTCCTTCGGTGTTTGCTCCCTCGCGGCAGCCACTTCCTCAAACTCAGTCCAGCCTCCAACCCACGGTTCGGGTCCAGCCGGCCTGGACCCTGCTCTGAGATGAGTCCGGAATCTTGGCGCGGCGCCGCACATCTGTGAGGTGGAAATGCTGTCCAACCAGTGTTGCCAGGTGACAAATGTAGGATTATCGTACTAGAGACGTAAAATTATCGTATTTTGAGGTAAATTATCGTATAGCCGTCAAAACCAAAATAACAAGTATGCACTATAGTCACTCTGTTGTTGAATAGCGTCTAACAAGCACTCACAGCTTTGTGGCGTCAGTTCGGGTGGGAACCATAGACAATAATACGTATTAATGTCTGGTGGCAACTAATGAGCCCCTCTCCCCTTCTTGTTTTGTTTCATGGCGGTTTTTATTTAATAACTCAACTAAATTCTGTCTATTAAGTTTGTATTTTCAAGGAAATAATAACTTGATCTTTAGCTTTACTGATATCACTACTAAAAACATCCCTAATTGTAAATTTAATATTCATTTTATTTATTTATTTTTGTTAATGCATTCTTTCTGTTTCATACCCTGGACATTCCATAAAGACATGTTGAACCGTTTCAGGGACATTGCTGGTGCACATGTCACATAGTCCATGTTTTCCAATTATTTTAAGAGATTTATTAAGGTCTGTGTGTCCTGTTTCTTCATGCTTTCCTTGTATATCTTACCTTTTTATGAATGTTGTGTAAATGTCTTCCTGTATCAGTAATGTCCCAGTTTTCCTGTCATATTTTCTTAATATATTTCTTTATTATAATTTAACGTTCAACTTTATATAAACGTTCTATCATTTTCATCACTTCTTCCAGACCAGTGTCACACGGCTCTGCTTTTTCTTATTTTCTAACTCATGGGGCGGGCGCAGCGGTGTATTCAGCCAATCATGGTCGTTGTTCTGCATATACGTCACTCTTGGGTCACATTTAGAAAAGCACGATTGGCTGGAATTTCAAGACGCCTTCAGGGTTCACAAAAAAACTCTGACAGACAGTTGCGACAGGCTGATGGAAACCGATCACAACTACACGTTCAAGGAACGGTCAAATTATCGTATTTTTGGCCTTTTTCGGGATTATTGATCGTACACCGTACAAAGGGCGAAATTATCGTACAAATACGATAATTATCGTACACCTGGCAACACTGTGTCCAACGCGCGTTTGGCACGCAAATATGACATCACATCCGACCCGGGCCACCAAGTGGAAAAGGGGCATAAGTGTTCTCTTTGGAATATAATTCATTTTCTTCATTGACCTTGGAGGACGTCATTGGACACCTCTTAACTTTGTTCTTCAAGACTTAGTCCACAATGATTACCATGGTGTCAAGGCTGACCCACCCCGAAGTTTCTTCTCATGGCTCATGGATTTGGTTTGTAGTGACTCAATGGCCATCTGGATTGGCCTCGAGTCCCTAGTGGGGGAATATGTAGCATGAAGCTGTAATGCTCTAATTATGACCCTCGACCCTTATTCATCTTTCAGACTCACCATGAATCATGTTCCTTAAAGTTTCCTCTGACTTCAATAATGACTGATGTTTTTTCACACATTTCTCATCCTTGGACACAAAGTCAGCTAAAGTCTGACAAGTGTTTACCTTAATTTTCCTCTGTTTCTAATAAAAGAAAAACAAATCATTAATGGAATTTTTTTAATTTGATTAACAAGTGTGAACATGAATAATTTTGATTGTTGTTCTCAATCATTATAATGAAATCAAGTGAAATATTACAATGTGAATAACTTATTTCTCTGTTCTGTTTTTCAGAAAGTGATTATTCCTTCAGAGACACCTGTGAAAATGTTCTTTGAGCTCAATCTGTTTGCTTCAGAGGGGAAGTCACAATGTCCTTGAGAAGTAGTCAAAATAATCCTGAGCAGAGAGCTGTTGTTTTGCACAAAGTCTCTTTGTGTGAAAAGCAGTTCGCCATGGACCCCCGAGCTGAGCAGTTCGTTTTGGACTCCCAATCCTGGTGGTCATGCCAAGGTCCACTCGTTCAATTCCTGAGCAGATAAACATGTTGCTCAAATTACAATTGTTAGAGGTTTAAATAACTGTAGAAGATGAAGTCTTTTCTCACTGCAAGACACACATTCTTGGCTTGAAGTCCAAACTGGCAGAAGGTGCCGATGAACGATGCATCTTCTCATCAGCTGTTGCCCTCACAGACCCCTGAAGCTGTCACAGTGACAGTCAGCTACCTTGGGCAGTTCCTTGTGAGTCCTCCTCATGGTATCCCTGGTCTGAGCCACCAGAGAACCCCAGAAAGATAAGTGACCTGTAAGGAGCAGAAACCTAGTGACAATGATGCCTTGGTCTGTATGCTGGTGAAGATTCTCAGTCGTCCAGTAGGGAGTTCCCTTGAAGTCTCTGACAGAAAACACAACAACTGTATGTAAATTGACAAAAAACACCTCACAGCCCAACAACAGAGGTTTCTCAACAAACTTTGCTAGTCTAATTCACAGACAAGACATCTCTGCTCCCATCCGGTGTAAAACGTTTGTGAATCAGCCCCAAAACTGAGTTGTAAGTCTTGGAAAGTTGAAATCTCAGACCTCCTCCTCTGTTAAGAGAAGGTTTTTCTCTCTTAACATACAAAGCTTCCTTCACACCCCTCTCAAACCATCTGTGCTCTCGGTCCAAAATTTGCACATTTTCATCCTCAAATGAGTGACCCTTGTCCGTGAGGTGGAGGTGAACAGCTGAGTTTTGTCCAGAGGTGGTGGCTCTCCTGTGTTGGGACATTCGTCTGTGAAGAGGCTGCTTCGTTTCTCCAATGTAACGGTCTGAGCAGTCCTCGCTGCACTGGACTGCGTACACCACACCACTCTGTTTGTGTGTGGGGGTTCTGTCCTTAGGGTGGACCAGCCTCTGTCTGAGAGTGCCTTGGTCTGGTTATGCTATTTTAAGCTGATGCAACTTGGTAAATAATTTCCTGGCTTGCAGTTGTAGTATGTGAGCAGAGTTACCTGTCACAAACTTAATTACTTATTCAAGACTAGTTCAAGTTCAAGAGTAGTAATTGTTTATTTTTTATTGTTTAACTTTTCACCACTAACTTTATTAACAAAGGCAGATCCATAGTGGAAAATAAATAATATCAGTGACATTTACTGTAAAACTTTAAATACTATGACTGAGCAATAATTACAAATAATTTATTTTGTTAACACTAGTTTAAGTATGAAAGGCAGTCATAGGCTAAATAAATAATGTAGTAATGTGCGAAATAGCGATCTTTTCTGTGGTACAAGTTACATCAGGTAAGCTGAAGTAGCAAAGATTAGCTTAGCTGCTGTAGCTCTGAGGGACATCTACGTGTATATTATTGTAATCACTTACTCTGCCAGTCACCAGAACTGTTATTAACATGAAGATTTGGACGTCCTTCACAAATCTGTTACTGGTTATAGCATCCATCCATGGATTTAAAGCTGTGAAGCTCCTCGTTTTAGGCACTCCTCGTAGTCATTAAATAATTAACGATATCAGAGTAACTTCTTGGTGACAACTTGTCCGCTTCGTCTGACATGATTTCTTTATCCAACCCATAGGGGTAAACTCCGACCACTGCCATTATTTGCAGATATCTAGCTCTTGCGCCTTGGTCAAGAGTCTGTAATCTGTTTGTTCGCCATCTTCTGCAACTGTAAACAACAGCGCGGGACCGCGGGCGGAAGTAAAAAAAAAGTCTTCCGCTATGAATTATATATGGGTAGTGGCACCAAATCAGGAATAAGGTGGATAAGACTGAGCTGAATACAGCATCTCAGACTGAGGAAGTCTTTAGGACGAAAGATGAAACGTTTCTACAGTTTTTCTTGCTTTTTTTGTTTTGTTTTTTGAATGTCCAGAGGACCAGACTTGGCTTTTTTAGATGTCTGTGTTGGTTTATGCCATGAACTTAGCAGATGTAAAGCTATTTAATATTTTATTTAATTCATTTATTATTTCATTTTCATTCAACCTTTATTTAGGCAGGTTAATCTCAATAAGCCTCAAGGACTCATTTACAGTACAAGAGGGACCTGGCTACAAACTAAAGTATGATGACAACAGCAACAGTAGATTTTCCTTGGACAATCAACAATGGACAATCATAAGAGAGGCATACAGATTTTTTTAACAAGTTAAAACAAATAAATATATCAAAGTAACAAAACAGGCAGATTATAAGGCAGATATAGAAAATCAAAAACAGGAACATGTCTGCATTGGTTTTTGCCAGGAGTCCAACAGATTCTTAAAGCCATTTATAGGTCAAGGTCAAGATGTTTTTGTAAGATGTTCCAGGAAGCAGGAGCGGAGTAGGAGAAGGCCCTTTTGCCAACCTCAGTTCTCACTGACGGAACACTGCAGGTAATCATGTCCTGAGAGCGCACGCTGTAGCTGCACTCACGCAAAGACATGTAGGAGGAGATGTATGAAGGCAGCAGAACAAGAAGTGATTTAAAGATGAAAATGTACCAGTGGAAGAGTCTGCATGAGGTTTAAAAGAGACAAAATAAAACAAAATCATCAAAAAGAAAGATTGAATGAAAAGTGTGCAGAAAGAAGAAAAATAACTTATATCACCCCCTTATTTAAAATAATATATAAAATAAATTTAAACAAACAATCACTTAAATTAATCACTTTATTATCCACTTTAAAGCTAGGAATAAAATAAAACACTTTTTGTGTTAGCAGAATTTAATTGTAACTTTGAAACTTATACAACATTAATAAAGCTTACCTCAAGTTGCCTTTTTGGACATGCATGCATACATGTGTACACATTGTACTTGAGAGGAGATTATTACAGCCTCATATGAAATCAATGATGATGATGATATCGGAACTGGATCAGTATCGGCCTATATCCAGATTTAAGTATCAAGATCGGATCGGAAGTTAAAAAATGTGGATCGGTGCATCCCTAATACAAGTAGTCCTTGATTTACGACGGTCACAAGTTACGACATTTTGCGGTTACGACGCACCTCCCATTAAAAAATATATATATTTTGAAAATTTTATTTTGAAAAGCCGAGTTACGCTGTTTCCTGTTTTACTAGCTGCGGAGGCTACAGCTGCCCTGTACTCTCTAAAAAAGCTAAGTCTGGTCCTCTGGACATTCAAAAAACAAAACAAAACTGTACATAGTACAGTAGGTGTACATAGTACAACTTACTGTTACTGTGTGTACTGTGAACGCGGTTTTACGTCGTAAACGAATACGTATGGAGGATGGACCAAGCTGGACGGCAGTTTTACAATGTAAACACAATACAGAATGTGGAGGAGGGACGGAGGAACAGCTTCACAAGCATACCAGTAAGTTATTAACTAATTTTTCCCTTCATTATGGCTCCCAAATGTATGTGTGTTTTGATAATTATGTAGGGTACTGTGTTAGGATAGGCAAAGTGCTTGGTAAAATACAGTACTGTACGTATATGGTTCAGTATGTACGTACAGTATGTTCCGACTTACGTCGAAATTCGCTTTACGCCGCCACGCAGAAACGGAACTCCGTCAGTGAAGTACCATATTTTCCGATGTATAGGTCGCACCTTTTTATGGTTTTTTCAAGGCCTGCGACATATACTCAGGTGCGACCTATATATGGCTTGTTATCACTTTCGGTGAAACAAATTTTTAAATCCAGCTCATTTCACAATTACGTTCATTTATTAAGGAAAAGTTCAGCTCAGACATATATTTGCTATAATTTTTATCAAACAAATAATTGTTTTTAAGTGTTAATCTTCTTAAAAGCCTTGCTGTGCGCTCCTGTGGCAGACATTTGCAGCAGAGCTAAACGTAGGTGCGACCTATACACCAGTGCGACCTATCTAGGGATTTTTCCAATCTATTGGTGATAATTGGACAATGCGACCTATACACAGGTGCAACCTATACACCAGAAAATACTGTATACCGTATTTTCCGGTGTATGGGTCGCACCTTTTTATGTGGTTTTTTTCAAGGCCTGCGACCTATACTCAGGTGCGACCTATATATGGCTTGTTATCACTTTCGGTGAAACAAATTTTTAAATCCAGCTCATTTCACAATTACGTTCATTTATTAAGGAAAAGTTCAGCTCAGACATATATTTGCTATAATTTTTATCAAACAAATAATTGTTTTTAAGTGTTAATCTTCTTAAAAGCCTTGCTGTGCGCTCCTGTGGCAGACATTTGCAGCAGAGCTAAACGTAGGTGCGACCTATACACCAGTGCGACCTATCTAGGGATTTTTCCAATCTATTGGTGATAATTGGACAATGCGACCTATACACAGGTGCGACCTATACACCAGAAAATACTGTATATATATATATATATATATATATATATATATATATATATATATATATATATATACATGTATATATATATATAT
>JBBPBX010025030.1:0-17260 GCA_038048925.1 Garcialebias charrua | reverse complement strand
GACCAGCCTAAAATCTCCCCACCTCTCCAATCAAAATGAGGGTTGTGTTTTTTCAGCCAGGTGGCACCCAATATTATCGGTGAGTTAGGAGAGTTGATTACCAAAAAGTTTATTGTTTCTTTGTGATTACCCCCTACATGTAACGTGACTGGTTCAGTGATCTGAGACGCAGTGTTTAGTGGGTGACCATCCAAGGCCACCACAGAATGTTTTTTAGGGGAATTAAGAATCTTAATCCCTGACCTGACTGCAAACCCATAGTCAATGAAGTCAGTATCAGCCCCGGAGTCAATGAACACTTTAATGGAGGTGGGTGACTTACCCGGGACGACGAGGTCTGCATTCAGGGCAAACGGTGAGAGGAGTTCAGACTCTTGAGTCTTGCTCAGTGAACATCCCCTCGCGTTCACTGAGCAGGTCCTTTTACCGGACAGGAGGAGGCGACGTGTCCAGCACCACCACAGTAAAAACAGAGGTTGTTTTTGCGTCTTCTCTCACGCTCGGCAGGAGTGAGTCTGCTACGGCCCAGTTGCATGGGTTCCTCCGTGGGGAGAGATGCAGGTCTAGGAGGTAGGTTCAGAGCGTGAACCGGCTGCCGGACTTCATCCACAAACTTGGTGATTGGTGGGCGGCGTGAACCTCGATCCCTCGAGCGCTCAGCCAAACGAAGGTCCACCCTGGTGGCTAACTCTTCGAGGTCCAGAAGTGACTCAGGGTAGCGTTTTAGTGCCAGTCCATCCTTAATGTTGTCATTAAGTCCCCGAAAAAAGGCATCTGTGAGTGCCTCCTCGTTCCAGTGGCTGCCTGCAGCGGTAGAATGAAAGTCAATGATATATTCAGTAACTCGACGGTTACCTTGAGTGATGGAGAAGAGGCGTCTGGCCGCCTCTCGCTCAGGAAGAACGGGATCAAAGACTCTGCACAGTTCCTTGGCAAAATTCTGAAAAACAGCAAAAACGTGAATCCCGTTGCCATTCGGTGGTTCCCCACCTCTTGGCTTTGCCAGAGAGGAGGGAGATCATGTATGCCACTTTTGACCTCTCAGAGGGAAAACAGGATGGTTGGAGCTGAAAATGGATTTCACACTGGGTGATAAACGGGCGGCATTGGTCGGGTTCACCAGAAAACAGTTCTGGTGGGGTTAACTTGGGCTCCCGGGCTGGTTCTGATGGTGGTCCGACAGCGCCTGAGTCCTGCTGGTGAGTTTGGGGCGCCATCTCCTTTAACATACGAACAATGTCAGTCATACCAGATTCTAATTTAGAAATAGCCCCTTCGACACCAGAGCGCCAGTCTTCAGAAGGTGAGTGGTCCATAATATTGGCCAGATAGTTCTGTCACGAACCCCAAATGACCGGACCAAAATCACCACAAAAGTTTAGACAATTAAATCAAAGTTTTATTTTTTCTTTCTTTGTTCTGCTCTGATTGGCTCTGGTGTCGATCAGGGACCACTGGCTGGAACGAGTCTGTAGGATGAGGAGAACGGTTAGTGGTCTGATGGTGAAAACTAAAACTTTACAGTCAATGAGAAGTAACCACTAACCGTCTCACAGATGGATGGGTTTTCAGAGCGGGGAGAAACTCCAGCTGATCAGGTCCAGCGGGGAGAAACTCCAGCTGATCAGGTCCAGCGGGGAGAAACTCCAGCTGATCAGGTCCGCTGCGGGGAGGGGCTGATGCCGGTGAAGGAAAACAGCCGGCCGCAGCGAGGCGTGACGTAATCCAGCAGATGAAGGAATACACCAGGACGCAGAAGAGCAGATGATCCAAATAGGGACAGGCGATGAGACGAAGTCAGGCGATCCAGGGTCAGTCACGTTAATCCAGCAAACGACAGTCCGAGAGGGAGAAGGCAGAGGCAGGTGTGCAGGCAGGCGAGACGTCAGAACCAGGAAATCAATGAGGCGAGGACACATGAAACAGGAAGAGGGACAGAAACGGGCGCGGGATAACTACTTGCTGTGAACAGTTTTCGACTATCTGGCAAATACCTGGTGTGAGAGTCTGGCTTATAAAGGGTGTAGCAGCAGGTGCAGCTGATTTGAAACTAATCAGCGCAGCGGTGAGGACAAACCGGTTTCAAAATGAAGACAAACCTAAACCCACACACCGACAGGAGACAGAACAGAATCCAGAAGCAACAAGCAGTGTACAGAGTGGTGTTAAAATCTAACCTAACAGGCGTGAATCGTGACACCCTCTCACATTTAAAAACTATTAATTTGGTAGGGTGATCACAGGGGGAGGAGTGGGGGACACATATGTATTGCATGCTAGCTTAGTGCTACGTTAGTGCCGGCAGTTGCTGACCAGGGGTTAGGATGTGTGAGAAAAACGGAGTGCTACGTCTGTAGCATCTTAGCTAGCACATCTGTGTTGTGCGCTGCTAGCTTAAGCCGGGTACTGACCGGAATCGTCAAAACGCTCCTGCCGCCTCCTTTTGGCCACTTGTCACTTTCACACAAAGCCACTGAAGACGTGTATGATGACGCGCACTGGGGGGAGGAAGAGGAGGGGTCTAGCTCGTTTTCCGGGTCGAGTTGTTGTGTTTCATGCTGCTGGCAGATAAAATCAGCTCTACGTGAGCCTCGTTAGTACTTGAGTGGGTTTTCTACGAGCCGAACTGCAGCTCCAAAAGTCTTTGTTGAGATTAAAACTTTTTAAAAAAATTTTAATGTTTGGGGTGATCGTACGCTCGAGCGGACAGCAGCAACTGTAAAAATTCCAAGTTTCTTACCGGAGTCGGTTCCAATTCATGGAGGCTCGATGGGGTAAGTTTAAAAAGTCCCAAAAAGTCCTGTTGTCGTTGTGTCATCACATAGCAGAGGCTCTCCCGATTGGTTGCTGGATGCGTCGAGCAACGTCAAGCCGCAAAATATCAACTTTGTCGATCTTTGGCGGCTCGACGCTGCTCAACGCGTAGGTTGCTTCGGATGCGCGCGTGCGTGGAAAGGAACTGCCGCGTGCTGAAGCGCCGCTTCAAGCACTCAAAACACGCCGCTTCGCGATATGCCGCGCCTCAACGCCTCTCCACATAGACTTTCAATGTAAACCGGCCGCTTCCGCCGCCCGAAATGAGTCCGGTCGGTACCCGGCATTAGAGCTACGTTAGTGATGGCATTTGTTGACAGCAGTTGTAGACTGGGGTGGGGTGGGGGTGGGGGGTTAGGATGTATTAGTGCAGGTAAGTGTGCTCTATTCACACAAGGAGAGCTGTTGGTCAGGCTACTTCTTGTGCCATGCTCTCTAAAATAGTTATTGAATCAAGTGTTTACATTTGAAGGGAAATGTGAATGTTTAACAACCCGTTAAAATACACCAGAATGCAGGAAATGCATTTACTTTATTCAAAAATTTCACAGCAACGCCCCACCAGTGTCCCCCACACCCACCCAATTATAAATGCTTCTAATGCCAGTGATTAGATTGCAACAGCAAAGGTACAAACAGTACATGTTAAAACTAACCTACAGGGGGTAAAGGATCTAAAGGCCACCGCATAGCTCTGCGTATGGCCGTACGCCGCTCTACGCCATTCATACGCAAATGCACAAGCGTAGCCCCGCAGGGCATGTATGCACCAAGCTCAAATTTTACGACCGCGAACGCAACAATAAACTACCTGGCGCCGGACTGTTTTGTATGCAACACAAATGTATTAAATTCCCCTTCTTCATCCCTGATCTAGCCTTTTCTTTTGTTTTTTTGCCAAAAAGCAGTGATCTCTTCCTCCTCTGTTGACTCCATGACTGAAATGATGAGAAATGAATGAATTTGTCACGAGCGAATTAAACTCGGATCCAACGTGGCTGCGGAGGTTCTGCAGATTTCCTGGTGCTGGTCTGATGTGTGGGCTGCAGGACCAGCGCTCCCTATTTTTATTTTATTTTTTAGAACTTTTTATTAACATATAAACACAGAACACCGCACAGCTGCAGCTGCCAGCTCGCACCTTTTTTTCCCCACCCGACCTGTCAATCAATTCAGTAGGCGTGTCAGCAAATGAAAAATCAGCGACCTCAATTTGTCCCGTAGGTAAACGCTCTGCCCTGCAGCTGCTCAAATGATGTCAATAATTTGGTGCAAAAACGCGAGCATGAAAGCGAGAACGAACACTGAGCTGTGCAGGTGAACTGCCTGCGCACAGTACTGTACGCGTGCACGGACACGTGTATGGCCGTACGCAGAGCTATGGGGGAGCCTTAAAGCCCCACTGACATGATTTTTTAATTTTCATAAAATTGCTCAAAATATATATATTTTATCATTTAAATATGTTCATTTTTGCAAACAAAATGCTAAATCACTTTAATTTTGCTTTAAAAGTGATTTTGAACTTCAAGCTGTGTTTAATCATGGGAAATCCAATTACACACGAACGCACCATCTGTGACGTAGTGAGAGGCAGAGGGCTCTGGTCTCTTTAATAGCAGACAATTTAAAACCAGATGAATTTATCAATCTATGTGAAGATTTGAGCTATTTGTCTTCATTTTGGGAAGCAGAAAATAGTTTGGGTGATGGAACAAGAAACAACAGGATCTAATTTAGGTCTGATGCTGTATCAGACTTACCTTCATGTCGAGCTGCTCATACCTGCGCACTGTGACAAGCCCAGAGCTCTGCCCGGTGTGACATCACAGATGGTGCGTTCGGGTGTAATCAGATTTCCCATGATTAAACACGGCTTGAAGTTCAAAATCACTTTTAAAGCAAAATTAAAGTGATTTATCATTTTGTTTGCATAAAGGAACATATTTAAATGATAAAATATATATATTTTGAGCAATTTTATGAATAGTAAAAAAATCATGTCGGTGGACCTTTAAAGGTGCTATGTGTAACTTTCTGTAGAGTGCAGAACTTAGAAAAATTTTCAACAGGCAAAGCATTCTGATCCCTCCCCCTCAGAGCCATATATGGCTCTGAGGGGGAGGCTCTGCTGAAATTCAAATTCAAGCTCTGTTTTTATTGGCTGGTTACAAACTCTGTTTTTATTGGCTGATTCAAATTCAAGCTCTGTTTTTATTGGCTGGTTACAAACTCTGTTTTTATTGGCTGGTTAAGGACGGGTCACTCTGTGTTTTTAGTGTTTTTATAAATGCTGATAGAGAAGCAAGGGGACTATAGTTTTTTTCAGAGATTACTTTGTCTAACATCAGTCTGTCAGTAGATAGTGACAGAGTGAAGAAATATGTTAAAAATATATTGTTAGAAAAGTTACAGACTGCATTACAAAGTTACATAGTGCAGCTTTAAGGAACTGCTGCTTCTGTGTCTGTGGCAAGCACTCAGGAGGTTCAGCGTCACCGGGCTGGTGGAGCAGCAGACACGGGGACCTCCGGTGGAGCAGTGTATACAGGCTAGTCAATCTTTGCTGTAGCTCAGCATGCATCTCCTTTTAGAATCTCTGTTTCCCTCCCCAGCTGTGAGAGACCCTAAAGCCAAATTGTTCAGTGAGCTGCTGAAATTTCTTTGAAATTTTTTGGGTTGTGAAGGCCATTTCTATTTTTGTACAACAAAATCTCGGTTGCTCGGTGGTCTGTGGTTGTGTCAGGAAGGGCATCCGGCGTAAAAACAACTGCCAAATCTTCATGCGACCAGTTCGCTGTGGCGACCCCTAATGCAGGGAGTAAAGCCGAAAGAAAAAAAAAAAAAAAAAAAAAAATCTCGGCACAAATTTTCCTTCTCTTCTGAAAACATTTCATTTAATGAAGAGAGAGGAGAGTGACACACTTTGTTTTTCTGCTCCACACAGTGAAAGAGGAACCAGAACTGGAAGTTCGGTTGGTCAATGGGAAGCCTAAGAAGGTGCGAAAACCCAGGACCATCTATTCCAGCTATCAGTTGGCAGTTTTGCAGAGGAGGTTCCAGACGGCCCAGTATCTGGCCTTGCCGGAGCGGGCTGAACTGGCAGCCCAGATGGGCATCACGCAGACCCAGGTGAGGTGACCCATCATGTGTTGTTTATTTGTGACAGTGGCTCTTTTCGATGTGGAGGAGCAGTGGTTCTTCTCGCTCCTGGATAACTGAACTGTGGAGGAAACATTTTAACCACCTGTATATTCTGCAATCTTGCTCTTTCCGTCACCCAGAGTTTGTGGCCCTAGTTGACGGTACTTAGACCGATCGGTAAACGGAGAGCTTCATCTTACAGCTCAGCTCTCTCTTCATCCCAACAGACTGGCATGGAGTCCAAAATACTGCAGAAACTCCATAGATCAATCTGGCAATCTCACACGCCATACTTTTTTCACTCTTGGACAAAACTCCAAGATACTTGAACTCTCCACTTGAGGCAGAACCTCACCCCCAAACCAGAGAGAAAGCAATCCACCTTTTACTGGCTGAGGACTGTGGCCTCAGAGGTGGAGGGGCTGATTCTCATCCAAGCTGCTTCACTGCTTCTATGAACCTCTCCAGTGAGAGCTGATGATCACGACACGATGACACCAACAGGACCACATCATCTGCAAATGCAGAGATGGAATCTTGAGACCAACAAACCATGGGGCCGTCTGCTTCACAATAAATTAAATTAAATTCAGAATTGAATTTAAAATCTTACTTCTAACCTACAAAGCTCTCAACAACCTAGCCCCATCTTATATTAGAGAGCTTATTGTTCCATATGTTTCTAACAGAGCACTTCACTCTCAAGCTGCAGGTTTACTTGTGGTTCCTGTAATGGTCAGCGGTCACCCCACTGACCCCTCATTTGCCCTCACCTCTGCTCCTTGTGCCATATTTCTACCCATCCTGCCATAATCCTGCCTTCATGCTCTGTGTTCTCCTGCCATAGTTTCTGCCCCTTATGCCATTGTTTCTGTTTCCCTACTGTGTTTTGCTTATCACCCATCTCTCATTGCTCACATCTGCTCCTGTCAGTCAACAGTTCACCACAACCCCTCAGCCTAAGCACAGCTATCAGCCTTCATTCCATGCACCTGTTCAACTCTCTAAGCTCCATGCTCACTCTCTGTCCCTGCCAAATTATTACAACTCTTATGGTCCCTGATAGTAAAGCCTGTCATAGATTATTGTTACATATCCTTGTATCCTTGCCTTGAACCCTCGCCTGTTTTTTGACTCCTCGCCTTGCCCACTCGGGATTCTTTTGCATATCTGACCATGATAACAACTAGGGGTTGAACGAGTACATCATTTTTTAACTCAATATTAACATAATAAAGCTTGAGTAGAACTCGAGTAGTTGATGATGTCATAGGATCTTAAGATGCAAAAAAAAAAAACGTAAAAACACAAAATCAGTCATTTAATATTTACAACAACAACAAAAAAGACCAACAAATCATTGGGAGCATATATTATGCTCCTACCATTTATCATACTGCAGATAAGTCACAGGAAAACCAGAACTATTAGTTATTATTATTAAGATGCAAAAGTGAAAGAAACGTGCGGCACGTCAAAAACGAAACTAAAAACAGTGGGGCAGTCAACCACACCGCACCACCGCCCGCAGTGGTGCGCATTAGGTTTAGTTTTAGAGATAATTATGTTCATAGTTTTTTTTAATAGGTTTAGAGATTTATATTTTTTGCTTTTTGTTTGTGAAACAAGGTCAGAGGAAGCTGGTTCTGGTTCGGTCGATTGGACCCGGTGTTACACCATATTCTGTGACCTGCAACAGTGCATGCAACACTGCCCTCCTACGGTCAAAATATACGGTGGTCACAGAATATGGTGTAACACCGGTTCGCAACGCGCTCCAAACAGGAAGTTGATTAATTTTCTGTTCTGTAACTGCAACGTGATGATGTCACTACGAATACTTGATGTGAAATTAAAAAACTCGATGGTTGTCCTAGGAATCGATGTGTCGATTACTCGAGTAGTCTGTTAAAGCCCTAGTAACAACCCTTGCTCTCCCTTGACTACTCTGTGGCTCTGGCTATCTACTCTCTGCTCTCCTGTGCTTGACCCCCACTACGACCATCGGACCACATCTCTGGATTTCACCTATCGCATACAGACTGAGAAGGTCGGTGACTTTTTACTATTATGACAGAATCCCCTCGTCCTCACCAAACTCACTAACCTCTCTGTCTTTTAAGATTGGACTCCCACCTTGGACCCTGACTCCAGCAACCAGCAGCCTAATTAATAAAAACTGTTCTTGTTTTTGCACTCCTGTGCCTGGCTTATTAAGAATCAAAACCCCGTTTCCTGACAATTCGTAGAGTTTCCAAAAGCAGAATGGGAGGAAGATCTTTCAGTTATCAGGCTCCTCTCTTGTGGAACCAACTTCCAGTTTCTGTCGAGGCTGACACAATGTCTAGTTTTAAGACTGGGCATAAGACTTTCCTTTTTGATAAATCCTATAGTTAGGGTTGATTTGTTATGCTGCTAAAGGCTTAGACTACTGGAGGACAAATTTACCTAATTTCCTTAAATTAATTGTTAAAATTGAATAGTTTTCATTGGATACTATTTCTATCTTAACGTGATTATAGGCATGCAATTGTGTATCTGTTCCTCCTTCCTGTTCCTACTACAGTACTGTACTTATTATTTGCTGTTGTCTTCTTCTTTGTGCCACATGAAGACTTGCATGCATGCATCTTGGCTCTTATAACTCCATCTTGTTTGCAGTTCTCTTTCAAACTCTACTTAAAGAAACACAACTGTTTCATGTTTAGACTTTGCCACATACATCTCAACATTTACTGAAAATAACAATTATGACAGGAGCACGTGGGACTTAAAGCTTCACATCATGGGACTCTGGTCCCAAAAGTACAAAATTGCAATTTCTGTAAACTGATCCTTAAAAACAGAAAAAGCAAAGACTTTTGGTCTAGCATTATATTCCATACATTTTTACCATACCACACCATTTTATTTATAGAACACTTAAAACAGCAACAAGGCCAACCAAAGGGCTGTACAAACAAACAAACAACAGGCAACACACAAAGCAACGTACAAAATGAAGTTAAATCAGAATATAGACATAAAAACATTGCAGATAATAAATATAACAACTAACCTGTGTGAAGCATACAGGTTCAAACACAGATCATCTGGTGTTGAAAGCTACGGAATAGTAGAAAGTTTTTAAACGTGATTTGAAAACAGAGAGGGAGGGGGCTTGTCTGACGAGCAGAGTCAGAGATTCGTTTTTCATTTTATGTTGCCAGTCATTGTTAGCCTGCTCGTTGTATGTAACAATTGCAAATCCTAGTTTTTGAGCACTCAGTGGTTGTTTTTCTTGCTTGCCCTTGGCGAAGGCAGATGCTTCTCTCCTCCGCTCCGTCCCTGCTCTTTGTCTTGTTAACCTTTTTATGTCTATTTATGTTGCTTTGTTTCTATGCTGAGGTAGTTTTTCACTACCTTACACTGTGTCCTGTGTGTCAAGGACACAGTGTGAGTTTTTTTTAAACCTTCCTTTCCTCATGTTTTTCCACTTTCCATATCTAATGAATGAAAATGGAGTGCCTCTCAGAGGCTGCCACCTTCGTCACTCCGTCTACCCAAGTCTGTGTCTGTTTGTTTGTGTTTATTCGGATGGGCTGTACTGAAATATAATTTTGTTGTGCTCTGTGCAATGACAATAAAGCTGATTCTTATTATCCAACTAAGGACAATCCATCCATTTATTTAATTAAAGTAAAATTGGACTGTCTTCAAATCACAACATTTTGATAGCTGTTATTTTGACAAATTAGTGCTGTTGTTTTTGAAACGTGATTAATGTGAATAACACATCATATATTTCTCTCGTATATATATTTTTTTTTTACTGTAGATAAGCTTTTTTTTAATCTAAAAAAGCTAAGTCTGGTCCTCTGGACATTCAAAAATAAAAACAAAATAAAGCAAAAAAAAATTGTAGAAACGTTTCGTCTTTCGTCCGAAACCGAAACCTTTCTACAATTTTTTTTTGCTTTGTTTTGTTTTGTTTTTTGAATGTCCAGAGGACCAGACTTAGATTTTTTAGATTTTTCTAACTGGATTATTGAGCATGCATCAGGGTAAGCTTTTTTTAAATTTATGTCTGAAATGTATGTGGGTGTTCTGACACATCAGCAGGTGTGCGCTCTCTGTAGAGCTGTCTGAAGACGCTTCTGTGCATAACGTGCACCGTCTGCAGGGCACACCGCAAAAAGTGTTGGATGAAGATGCTTCATCCCCGCGGAACACACCATCCTCTGCTGGGCAGGAGCTGGTGCGCCTGCTACAGTTATAATATCCACTCCACAGACTGGGTCCGCTGGGCCAAGGGCAATGTCTCCTCTCATTGTATTTTTAACAAATACCTTAATGAAGATTTTTATTCATAATCCACTTAAATCTGTCAAACTGATTTGCAATTTATTTCTGCTGTTTAATTATAGTTTTGAGATTTTTTAAATAAAAACATGCGGTGACGTTGGACTTTTATTGGTAGAGACTTGAGTTACTGGATCCAAGTAAATGGTTTCCAGAACGCACCCTGTCAAAGAGATCCTGGATCTTGTTCTGGCAGGATCTGGCTCAGATTAAACCTGGTCAGGTATGACGTCCTTCCCAAATTCAAGTTCTGACTTCTGAAACAAATGGGATGCAACATTCAACACTTGCTCTTCTCAAGGGCGGACGTCTCCTCTCAGTCTCCACTTTGCTTTTGCTTTGTCTTGTCTGTGAAACTGTCTGAGAGCCTCTCTTCTACAAAATCTTCTGAATCATAACTATGGACTTCAATTTGGTCAGTTGGTCCCTCAACACAACTGATAAAATTTCTTCAAAGAGAAGACAGGCTGTAGGCGAGCCGATTTGCCCTGTTGGCATGCACACAGCTGGATATCTCATCGACTTGGAAGACTTGATGATGTGTCTATCTCTGCTGTCATCTATGGATCTTAAGGACGCATATTTAATTGGATTTATGATAACTGGTTCCTGCTTTTTGGATTCAGCTGGTTCCTGGTCCATCAACACAAAAGGAAGACGTCTGCAGCAAATCTGGACCTGGTCAAGCTGCTTGCCTTACATGATGGCTTGGTTCATGTCTCGAGAACCCAGACTTTTGGCTGAATAGATTAGATCTCTGGGATTTTCTCAGGCACGTTCCATTGGTATGGTCATTTTAATTTGGACATTTCGGAAGCAAGTGGACCGACACAGACTGAAGGTAGATGTCATTAAAATTCTGCCTGTTCCCAAAACAATTGTGTTTATCTGACATTCGGCTCCTCGACTGACCTTGACAGGCCGTCTTATCTCAACACGCCTGAGAAGTTTTGTAAACTAGACGCTCTCACCCTCCCAACCCTTCCGCTGAGGAATTCCACAGACTTTTCAGAGGAACACAACTGAATAAACATTCTGGCATCAGTTCAGGACTCTGGATTTGCCTCTGGCCGTCCTCGGTAGCTCCCCTCCGTTCTATGATATTTCAGATCAACCCAAATGGTTAATGTTTTATCATATTTTAAATCAGGTTCGTTTAGGATAGGCACGGTTGTTTGGAAAAAGTTCACACACATCAGACTTAATTAAAAATAATGAATATTTATTAAAGAAGTCTTGTGACAGAAAAAGGAAACAACAAAGACAAAACATACAGGTCACATACCAACAGTTTTCCTGCTAAGATTAAAGTGTCTGTTTAATCTCGCCACAGTACTAACAGCACATAACACAAACACAAGGCATTCATGTAACTCATTATTCCTCACCTTTTGACACAACTGGGAGGGCCTCACAGTTTGACATGGAATATACATCATGCAGCTCGACGTCTGATCAGGACTCGCAACAGACCCTCAAAGACTCTAAGTGCAATGTAACCGTTTTATACCTTGTGGGTGTGATGACTTCACTCAAAACTTGTTTTTCAGAAAAACTGGTGCTAGGCACCATTAAAAGAAAACATGTCTTATCTGAAAGGTTTGTTAGATCTGTTACCAAGGAGGCTACGAGGTCATGTGAAAAAAACGAGCTTAGTTTTTTCACACAACTCTTTGTCGGATCAAACCGAATTGCAAATAGTTTCTTGACACTAAACTAAAATGTTTTCTCTCACAAGTGTTACATTAAGCATTAACTCTTAACATAAAAATTGATAAACATTTAGTCAGAAAAACATTAATAAACTCTTAATTCATTCCACCCTATGATTTTCTGACTAATTTTGAAAAATTTTCCTGTCACCTCATGGGACATTTACCAGTCACACTATAAGTTCAATCATCATTCTAAGACAGTGTTACAAACTAATCTAATTATATGATCCTACAAAACAAAGCACTAAAATAGCACTTTCAAATAGACAGTCAGACATAGAAACTCAATCACAAGTTTCGGCACCATGGATCGGATCCGTTCATTGCGTATCAGAAGGGACCCAAATCAATGGAGACTGCCAGGAAAAGGCAGAAATTGCCAATTAGTCAATCAATCTCAACTCCCACGAGTGTACAACACATTCACACAGAAAAAGAAAAAAAATACCTAAGTATTTTCTCAGGACGATTTTACTGTCCAGATAAAACCTAATCCTGTTTGTAGCACATATCTGTACATGTACATGTCATCTCAAATTAATCATCTTTTAGTCTTAAAAACAAATCACATTTCATCATTTCAGATTTTATCACTTCAGGTAAAATAAAACAAAATAAAAACTCAAAGAACAATAAAGAATGTTCCCAGACTAGTCACTTCATGATAGATCTTGCGGCTCCACCCTCTGGAACAGCTTGAACACCTTAAAGGTCAATGCACAAGGTCGTTGCACTAGAATGTTACACCCGCTGGACACCTCTGCTCTGCCCACACTTTTTACCAGCAGGACCGACCCACAGGACACTTGAAGCCGTCCTGTCTTTATAGTTTGGTTCATCTTGTGGCAAAGAGCCCAACTGTCCTCATCAGAACATGTCTCATCTTTCAGAGGTGTGGTCATCAGAGCGGCACCACAGTACAGATGAGCACAAACACCCATCCTCAGGTGCTCTGGACACCCAGCAGCTCGTTGCACCGATGAAGTGATGACCCAGCATGACAAGCCATCACCCTTCAGGCGCTTTCCTCCCCGTCGTCCTTTGCGCATCCTCAGAGACAGGACACAAGCTGTAACACAGAACATGCTTTTGATAGAACGACAAGGATTAGTGATCTCTTAAACAAAAGGTTCATTCTTTAAACTTTGAAAAGGAAATCTTTTTTATTCACTGTCTGATTCTTCCAATCTCTTAATTCTTCCTCCAGACTCATTGACAACAACTCACACACGCATTCTTTCCTTCCTCTTAAGCGAGCAGCTCAACTGGAAAAACCTCTGACTGTATCAGTGCTCTCCAAAACAAAACAAATTTTAACCGACCTTTCCTGGCCTGCGAACCATATGTTGTCTCCTCTACTCTCATCCTTCACACATCTCCTCAGAGCTGCAGTTTCCTCCCTGTTCTGGAGATAAGGCAGACGCTGACCATCTCCTGACCTCCGTTCCTTCAACAACAACTCCCCCAGTCTCCTCTCTTCAGTTCTTTTTACGTTTTTACTCACAACAGAGGGAACGGAAGCTGCTGTACACACGCGCATTCTCCAAACACACTCACAACCACACACACCTTTTACTCATCCTGTCTCTTTAACTTCAACACTAACTTCAACACTCCAGCTGAAATTAACAGACGTTTTTTATCTCTCGTCCATTTCTCTTAGGTGCACACATGCACCTCTGATACTTCAAACTTCTGGACAGCTTTCTGACCTGTAGGAATTGCTTCTCTGTTATCAAGCTGTGCCTTCAACAATCTCTTCTCACGCGGCTGCACAGACACACACACAAGCTTCGCTACAACTCTAATAAAAGCGCTTGCTCCTCTCTCTTTTTTTACTTCAACTAAGCTGTCAAAAAATAAATCACCAGTCTTTTTAACTTCAACTGATAAACCTGTCGAAGAAATCACCTGGCTTAATGAATTGTTTCAAAACTCCCTCAGACAAAACTCACAAGGGTTTACACCCTGGCAAAAATACTTAGGTTACTTTTCAGATAGACAACAAGGGTTATTTTTCTGTCTTTTAACCCTGGTTAAATACTTATGTTCCAGATCGACAAAACTCTAACAAGGTTTTTTTTTTTCTTTTTCACCCTGGCAAAAATACTTATGTTACCATTCTAGCTGTGTGCACGGCAAGCTATACATAAGCAATTCCTGTTTATCTTCTGATTCTCCTCAGCACTCAAAGAATCGATCAGCAGCTTTTAAGGCGTCCCCCAAAACCGCTTGTAAGACACGACAGGACATAAATTGCTGACAGGGAATGACATCTCCATCAGCTCTCAACAGCGGGAATCTCTCATCCGCTTCCAAAACAACAAGGGAATCACACCCGTTTCCAAAACAACGGGACTCTCACCCGCTTACAAGAACACAGCTTCACACTTTTCCTCTTTTTTTTTTTTCCAAACAGCACGGTGTGCATTCCTCTCAATCCTGTTAAGCACCTTGGTCAATGCAAGGCATTGTAGGAAGGTGCTTTATAAATAAAGATATCCCATCCTCGTCGCCACAATGTTCTATGATATTTTAGATCAACCCAAATGGTTAATGTTTTATCATATTTTAAATCGGGTTCGTTTAGGATAGGCATGGTTGTTTGGAAAAAGTTCACACACATCAGACTTAATTAAAAATAATGAATATTTATTAAAGAAGTCTTGTGACAGAAAAAGGAAACAACAAAGACAAAACATACAGGTTTACACCAACAGTTTTCCTGCTAAGATTAAAGTGTCTGTTTAATCTTGTCACAGCACTAACAGCACATAACACAAACACAAGGCATTGATGTAACTCATTATTCCTCACCTTTTGACACAACTGGGAGGGCCTCACAGTTTGGCGTGGAATATACATCATGCAGCTCGACGTCTGATCAGGACTCGCAACAGACCCTCAAAGACTTTAAGTGCGTTGTAACAGTTTTATACCTTGTGGATGTGATGACTTCACTCAAAACTTGTTTTTCAGAAAAACTGGTGCTAGGCACCATTAAAAGAAAACATGTCTTATCTGAAGGGTTTGTTAGATCTGTTACCAAGGAGGCTACGAGGTCATGTGAAAAAAACGAGCTTAGTTTTTTCACACAACTCTTGCACCGGATCAAACCTAATTACAAATAGTTTCTTGACACTAAACTAAAATGTTTTCTCTTACAAGTGTTGCATTAAGCATTAACTCTTAACATAAAAATTGATAAACATTTAGTCAGAAAAACATTAAAGCTGCACTATGTAACTTTGTAATGCAGTCTGTAACTTTTCTAACAATATATTTTTAACATATTTCTTCACTCTGTCACTATCTACTGACAGACTGATGTTAGACAAAGTAATCTCTGAAAAAAAACTATAGTCCCCTTGCTTCTCTATCAGCATTTATAAAAACACTAAAAACACAGAGTGACCCGTCCTTAACCAGCCAATAAAAACAGAGTTTGTAACCAGCCAATAAAAACAGAGCTTGAATTTGAATCAGCCAATAAAAACAGAGCTTGAATTTGAATTTCAGCAGAGCCTCACCCTCAGAGCCATATATGGCTCTGAGGGGAAGGGATCAGAATGCTTTGCCTGTTGAAAAATTTTCTAAGTTCTGCACTTTACAGAAAGTTACACATAGCACCTTTAATAAACTCTTAATTCATTCCACCCTATGATTTTCTGACTAATTTTGAAATTTTTTCCTGTCACCTCATGGGACATTTACCAGTCACACTATAAGTTCAATCATCATTCTAAGACAGTGTTGCAAACTAATCTAATTATATGATCCTACAAAACAAAGCACTAAAATAGCACTTTCAAATGGATAGTCAGACATAGAAACTCAATCACAAGTTTCGGCACCATGGATCGGATCCGTTCATTGCGTATCAGAAGGGACCCAAATCAATGGAGACTGCTAGGAAAAGGCAGAAATTGCCAATTAGTCAATCAATCTCAACTCCCACGAGTGTACAACACATTCACACAGAAAAAGAAAAAAAATACCTAAGTATTTTCTCAGGACGATTTTACTGTCCAGATAAATAATAATAATAATAATAATGAATTCAATTTATAACGCACTTTTCATTAATGAAAATCTCAAAGTGCTAGATAAAACCTATTCCTGTTTGTAGCACATATCTGTACATGTACATGTCATCTCAAATTAATCATCTTTTAGTCTTAAAAACAAATCCCATTTCATCATTTCAGATTTTATCACTTCAGGTAAAATAAAACAAAATAAAAACTCAAAGAACAATAAAGAATGTTCCTAGACTAGTCACTTCACGATGGATCTTGTGGCTCCATCCTCTGGAACAGCTTGAACACCTTAAAGGTCGATGCACAAGGTCGTTGCACTAGAATGTTACACCCGCTGGACACCTCTGCTCTGCCCACACTTTTTACCAGCAGGACCGACCCACAGGACACTTGAAGCCGTCCTGTCTTTATAGTTTGGTTCATCTTGTGGCAAAGAGCCCAACTGTCCTCATCAGGACATGTCTCGTCTTTCAGAGGTGTGGTCATCAGAGCGGCACCACAGTACAGATGAGCACAAACACCCATCCTCAGGTGCTCCCATCCTCAGGTGCTCTGGACACCCAGCAGCTCGTTGCACCGATGAAGTGATGACCCAGCATGACAAGCCATCACCCTTCAGGCGCTTTCCTCCCCGTCGTCCTCTGCGCATCCTCAGAGACAGGACACAAGCTGTAACACAGAACATGCTTTTGATAGAACGACAAGGATTAGTGATCTCTTAAACAAAAGGTTCATTCTTTAAACTTTGAAAAGGAAATCTTTTTTATTCACTGTCTGATTCTTCCAATCTCTTAATTCTTCCTCCAGACTCATTGACAACAACTCACACATGCATTCTTTCCTTCCTCTTAAGCGAGCAGCTCAACTAGAAAAACTTCTGACTGTATCAGTGCTCTCCAAAACAAAACAAATTTTAACCGACCTTTCCTGGCCTGCGAACCATATGTTGTCTCCTCTACTCTCATCCTTCACACATCTCCTCAGAGCTGCAGTTTCCTCCCTGTTCTGGAGATAAGGCAGACGCTGACCGTCTCCTGACCTCCGTTCCTTCAACAACAACTCCCCCCAGTCTCCTCTCTTTAGTTCTTTTTACGTTTTTACTCACAACAGAGGGAACGGAAGCTGCTGTACACACGCGCATTCTCCAAACACACTCACAACCACACACACCTTTTACTCATCCTGTCTCTTTAACTTCAACACTAA